>JAUELG010058034.1:0-11202 GCA_031471515.1 Dendraster excentricus | reverse complement strand
CCGTTTCTGAACCGATTTTGATCAAATAAAGTTTATTCTGTCACTGAAATATTATGCTCTTTCAAATTTTACACTCAATTTTTTATTATCTCACAAAAAATGATGATGTGTAGCGCCCTCGCTACCAAAACTCAACTATCCCTTTAATAGAAATCTTTCAATATAGCTTCACAACTGCAATCATTTACAACACCACTCCACCGGAACACTGGGTGGAGAATCGTACTTCCCCAAATATGAATGTGTACCACAATAATTTGAAATTATTTTCCCCCCTGCGTTCAGGCACCATTTATTCCTTTATCGTTAGATGAATTAATAATATTATTATATTCCTCCTCGTCTCTTTCATTACAAAACTCGAACGACCGCTTATCCAACGACCTGATCACAGTGCTGTAACAGGTGCCTGTTATCAAGGGGGCAGAGACAAAATATTTCCCCGTAATTAAGTCCAAGATGTTAATTTTCAAGTGTTTTGATGGATTTTGCTCCTGAAATTTCCCCCCTAAAATCCTTTGGGGGAGGGGGAGGAGGGGGGGGGGGAGGGGGCAGTCTGCCCCCAGCCCCCTCCCGCGGCTGTAATGCCACTGCCTGATCACGCTCCAATGTCTCCAGTTCAATATAAATTTGTGACTCAAAATACTGATTATTCATTCTCCACTTTAGCTCCTGTCCCCGCCTCCGCCTCGTACTCCTCCTCATCATCGTTCCCGACCCCGTCGATGCCCCCGTACGGTCCCGTGTCCAGCCGCAGCGTCGTGCAGTAGTACTGTGATCGAGACACGTCCAGCAGCGTCAGCGCCGCCCGCTCGAAGCCGCACGCGATCAGGCGATTGCACAGCTTCCCCGCCGTCGAGATGATCTTGCGGTCTCGGCAGAGGACGAGGGCGCGCGCCAGCTGCTCCTGCGGGTCGCGGACGTCGCGCTTGATCTGCGCTACGGTGCGGTCGTCGAGCCCCTGGACGAGCTGGGACGGGATGTTCTGGACGATGGACGGCCACTCGTGGGCGCGGCTCACGTGCACCCATGACGCCACGTAGCGCAGACAGAACTCGCTCATCGCACCTGGGAACAAAGATCGATAGAGAATAAATTTGAATTGGTGATACTGGTAAACAGAATTCTTCACATTTGTGCATATTTTTCTTTATTAAATTTTCCATTTTCTTTCATCTTGTTTGGTCGATGAATTATCAAAATTTGTGTAATTGTATATCTCATTTCCTGCCTTGCACAATACCATCACCTGGTATAAAACCAAAATAGGTACCAAACGTCACTCGAAAAAAAACAAACAGCAACTACGTGCGTGAAATAAAAAGATGAATATAATTCGGTGACGCTTACCCCTCGAGATGTCGACTGATCCCAGCCGGTCGATGACGTCGACAGTCGACCCCAGATCGGCTTTGTCCAGCGCGCTGCCCAGCTCCGTGTGCGACGCGTATTTCCCGCGCGTTTCCTTCCAGCGCTGAAGCAGACGATAGCCCAGGAGCGCGGACTCTTTTCCCGCGGGAATCCTCATGGGAGCCGTGTCGACGTGCAGCTCGTCGGCGAGGGCCTGCATGCTGTCGGTTGGGATGAGCGTGGAAATGAAGCGAAGACCTGAAATAGCAATTATAAACAATTATAAATGAGAGTAATGACACATTCTAGTAATGAAATTTGCGACAGCCTATATAAGACGTCTTATAGTCCAGAAGCGTACACTATTTTCCCGCGGGGATCTTCATGATAGTCGTGTCGACGTGCAACCCATCGGGAAGGGGTTGTAGCGTAGCTGGTTTATGTTCACTTGGTCTACTCACGGTTAGTCTCTTTCTCATTTGGTCTACAACATGATGCCCCTAAACCCTAATCAACAAGCCTAATCCTAATCGTATGGGAGACCAACTGGGAGTTGACCAAATGGCAATTTCGTGTATCTAGGGCTGACTGAAATGGGGGCAAACACACCCTAATAAGAAAATTCAAGAATGTTTCGTCTTAAAAATAATGTATGTAAACTTACGTTTGTCGTTGATGAGCACCTCATCAAGGATGGCGGCGTTCTTGCCGTAGTCCAGGTCTTCCATGTGGGCCATCAGGTTCTCGAACGATGCCCTCGAGTCCTCGTCGCCCCCGCGCTCCTTCCAGACGATCAGTGCGTTGAGCAGGAACAGCCTCTTGTTGAAGTCGAGACCGTACTCCTTGGTGATCGAACGCTTCTCATCGTCCGTCAGCCCGAACCGGTCGACGAGCGCGACGATCTTCTCGCGACTGATGTCCTTCGTCACCGTCCGCAGCATGACGACTGTGGGGAGGAGAAAGAGAAATTTTAAGTCCATCAAGTGTCGTGATGTTACACCCCGGGGCACCATTATGAACTAGGCTAGTTTGCCTGTTCTGCTTAACATTGATTTAGTGTGCAGTACGTTAGCACCGCGCAAAAGATGGCGCCATGCGTCTAGTACACGGATCCCAACTATCTTTAACATACACAGACAATAATAAACATAAAGCGCTAGTCCAATTCGATTTCGTAATGCGCGCAATGCTGTCTTGACCCCGTCTCGAGAATGTAGGGAATTGTCATAGTGATGAGTAATGTGCACTTTGATTGACATACTTTAGCATCCCCTTAAATCCACCCAAAGAACAATTTTTCTGAACAAAATATTTCTGAAATTATAAAAATATTTCTTACTGTCTCTGACGTCCACCGAGGTCATGTTGGTGATATCCTCTGCGACTTGAGGGAGACTGATGTAGCGTAGCGCCCTCAACAGCCGTGTGTGAGTAGCGCGCCCACGTAGCTTCTGATGCGTGTCCTCCCTCCACCGCCACACAATCTGTTTAGGATTATTGTTTAAGGACACTTCCAATGTTAGAATCAAAGTATCTATACGCATATTACCATGAATAATATCGTACAACTTTGTGTTCAGTGTCAGTCTGCGGGGCTCCCGTAATATTTGTGTTGTAAGCTTCCCTCTCGTTGGCCAGCTTTTATTTTCGTTTCTTGTTCATATTATTTGTCCCCTTTCCTTACTTTCCGTTTATATTTATTTATGATATTAGAAATAGACGCGAAGCATTGCCAAAAGGCTATTCCGTATGCCCAGTACAAACAGAGCCAACTCGATTATATCCACTGGTTTTCAGCCTGGTTATCTCAGTATGCCAGTCGGAAGTCAGTCGATGCCGATTCAACATGTTGGATCGGCTCCGCCCGAGTGAAAGTTACTCTATATATAGCGTGACGGAAAACCAGTCAGATCGGGTCAAGTCGGCTCTGTCTGCGCCGTGCTTTACCTGGTATTTGAACTCGGCCATTTCCGTGTAGAACTTCTCCTTCACCTCATCCATGTTGACCACGAGGGCGTCTGCTAAAGGCTGCATGTCACCAGGAAGGGCCTTGGCAACTTTCCGGAGACCTGAAAAATAAAAATGATTGCGAATGTATCCGATTACCGGGGAGATAATTTCATTGTAGAGAGCTTAGAGATGATGATCAATCAATCGTATTAGGTTTTATATACATCGAGAATATTGTCATATGTATTATAAATATATTGTTGTTCTATTGTTTATGTACATCCACCTAAGAATATTAACATCACGGCTTCAACTGTTTTCGAAACTGTAATCGGGGCCTTGAAAGTTATCTCCTCACCATAACAAACATCATCAACACCAAGAATACCAATACGACAACAACAACAACAGCATTTAGCAAATAATAACAGCAGTAAAGTAAATAACGTCAGCAAGAAAAGGTCACCAACAAGAACACTAACGTCAGCTCCAATACTTAGCGGGACTCTGTAACCAGGTTCCTGTTGAGCGTGCCGGCTGCTGCTTTCATGTTGAACGCGTGGAACGCTTCCAGGAGAGCCTTGAACAAATTCTCCTCGTCAGAATCAACAGCCTCATCAACAAAACAACAACGCTACTTACAACACCCACATCAACAAAAAAGAACGGCAACAACGTCATCAACAACCAAACTTACGGGATTCTGTAAGAACGTTCATGTTAAACGTCCTCGCTAATAGATTCATCTTGTTACTTGGCGGCGTGCAATCCTTTGATTGTGGCCTTGAATGACTCGTCAACATCAACAAAAACCAGCACCACTACCAACAATAACAACATCAACAACGCCAACAGCAACAACACCAACACAAATAACAATTGCAAATGCATCATCAACGACTACATCAAACCTAAAACTTACGGGAATCAGTAAGCAGATTCCTGTTGAGAGTTCCCGCCGCTGCTTTCATCTTGACCGCGTGGAACGCCTCCAGGAGAGCCTTGAAAGTCGCCTCGTCTTTCTTCGCCGTCTTCCACTTTTCGAGGATGCCGTACCGTTGTTCGTCGAAGTCGCGATGGTTCGGCAGCATGCCGAGGTTGAGGACCTCGACCTCGGTCAGACCGAAGAGGTGCATGCACAGCGGGGTGAAGAAATCCTTGGGGATGTCCTTGGAGATCGTCCGCATGACGACATCTGATGAAATGAATAAGATTTGAACACTGTCAGGCATTCTTCCATACCACCTCTGACACCATATTGGCTTTCGTCCTCTCTGTATTAGGTACTATATATTAAACTGGGGTCCGCTCGCTAGTCATGAGGACCACTATTATAGCGCGTAACCTCCTATACCTTGAGCGAGTATGAATAGTGACCCCATTTTCGTTTTATGAATAGCTATCCTTCACGTACAGGAAATTGTACGTTATGAATAGCGGTCCTTATGAATAGCGAGGTTACCCAAATAAACTCTGGTTCTTCTATTCTAAGTTCCTTCAAATAATTACTTTATTCATTGGCAACAACAGCAGATGGCGCAATTACAAACACAAAATTGATTGCTACACATTATTTCATACAACGGCAAATAAGGATCATTACCGCGATCACCACTTTGTTCATGTAAAATTCGGGAAATGTATTTCAAATTAACGATGATAGATAGATAAATACAAGAACCAAAGCTAATGTATCAACCAAACACATTAGTGGTCACATGAACTATTCAGTGATGAAGGACGGGCAATATTTTATCTTCACTATTTCATTGAAAATTAATTTCTGGCTACAGCTCGACTAGACCCACATAACTGAATAAAGCCCGCCGACAAAAGGAAGGTTTTATTCAATTTACAAAACGGAATATTATGATAAAGATATTTTCTGAAGTAGCCTAGTCCAAGAGCATCCTGAATGATGATTTACCTTTTGTGAGTGTCTCATCTTCGTAACTGTCTTGGATCTCTGGAGGCGCTGGAACATCCATATCCTGCAAACATTTCAAGGTTAACAGGAAATACATTAGTTAACTAGAAGATAAATCACATCTATAAAAAGTGTGGGCGATTGTATTAAAAAGTGGAAAAACAAAAATGCACAAACACTCGCTTAGCGTGTAGTCTACCAGTGTCTTCCAAGATCTTATGGTGAACGGACATTCTCTCTATTTGGACCATATTTATGGAACGCTCTGCCTAATTGGGTCAGGAACTCTTCCTCAATAATTGACTCATTTAAAAGATAATCTGAAAATTAATCTCTTCAAACAACATTTTCACTCATAGCTCAACACTCTCTATTTCTTTAATTCGTGTAGCATACTCTAAGGCTTGTTCGTCATGTTATGTTACCAATATTTAGTGTATAACGGGATATTTGGCTTACGTTATGTTTGAAATAATTTTCCCGAAAGAGTCAGATTATATTTGCTTATAATAAATCCCAATCCAGGATTTGTGTAATGTCTTTGTTTTTACGCGTTGTTTAAACAAAATACAGATGATGCATACCTGAGAATAGATCTCAGTTCAATATAAATCTATCATTTTACACGTACAAATTTGAGAGGCTTATTTTACCTTGAATATAACCACTTTACTCGATGACGCGATGGTTCCTAGGACACTTTCAAGGTTGTTGAGGGTAAACTGCCGTCCGTTCCCCTTATTCGTGGTTCCCGCGTTCAGAGTGACGCGGTGAAGCAACGCCTTACCCGCATATTCCGCCTGATATCTGCCGCGGTAGACTCCGGTTATGAAGAAATCCTTGCGGTTGGGTCGGTTACGCATGTACTTGACGAGAAAACGATCTTTGCGGTAGCTGTTGTCGGTTAGCGTATTGACCTTCACGTCACCTACACAGAGAAAGCCAGATTGATTAACATTCATTCAGACTACGTCTTGAAATCTAATCATTTTAAACATAGTGCGACTTAGCAGAAGAAACGTATAAATGACAAATAAGGAAAAAAAAAAAAGGTGTTTCTCCAGATTCAAACCCGAGATCTCCGGATTACTAGACCGGCGCTCAACCAACTGAGATATACAGACAGTTTTATATGCTAGTGCCATCAATACTTCTCCTATTTTCAATTGAAAAGATATACTTCCATTTCCAAAATATACATGTAAAGTGAACACAAATACAACATAACATCATATCCCTCTATTCGCACATCCGTTCGCTCCACCTAACAGACCATCCCCCTCCCCCTCCCCTCTCCCACTCCCAACCCCCTCCCTCACTCCATCCTCTAGCCAGCCTTTCATTCATCTTATCATGTAAATTACTCACCAACGAGGCTGACATAGAATGATTCCACTGTCAAATACAATCATATCCATCATATTCGCCTCTCCCTCCTCCCTCACCCCCTCTCCTCCCTCCCTCCTTCCTCACCTCTCTCCTCCCTCCCTCATTCCCCCTTTCCCTCACTGCCTCTCTCACTCACTTCATCCGCCATCAAACCTTTTATTCATCTACTCACCAACAAGTCTGATGTAGAATGATTCCCCCGTCATCGCCTTCACGGGCGCACTCCTCATCGACTCGCACATCGTGTAGCCGCCCTCCGTCATCTGTTCGCACACCTTATCGTAGTCGTCGCCATCCTTGACGAGGTGGGCGACGATCTCCGTCGGGTCTTCGTCTCGCTGGTGGACGACGAAGCGGATCTGGTCCCGTTTTGGCTGAGGCATCGTGGTCGATGTTTCAAACAACAGCGATTATAGGTGAAGGTCGTCGAATGGAGGTGGAGGGGCGATTCGTTTTATCTGCTCATCATTCTGTAGGAAGAGCAACGGTATATCAAATTACAACTACGATATTTATGAAATTGAAAGCTTAATCTCCTCTTACTGGATAATTCCAAAAAGGGAAAGGCTTGAGGTGTCCCCCACCCCACCATCCCATAGTTATTCCACCGGCACATTCGATGATTCGACCATCATTGAAACTCCTTATGATTAGGAGGGAAGTCGCTTAAAAATTACATAAGAGTCAAACAAATTTTCAACAAACTGCAAAGTTAGAAAGTCAATAATGTCCCCAAAATGACGAGTAACTATGCATCTGGACCCCACTAGTACAGTTGATCAGCATTGAGATTCCTCATGTTGACAAGGGAAGACGTTTTCTTTTAAAAGTCAATAGTCAAAACAATTCTTCACCAAACTGCAAAGTCGCAGAGTAAATAAGTCACAATAATGGCGATATATGCTCTGTTCAGAGTCTCATGGAGCCGCCATAAGGACTACTGTGTGAGAGTTAACAAATCAACTCTTTTCAGCATGAATAAAAAGTGAGCAATAACCGACCGTAATCATGCTTTTATTGTTATATTGGATCAAAAGTTATTTGTTGTAGGTATGGTATCATCGACACGCCTGCTCGAACACGCTGCATGAAACCGAAGTTCATTAACATCTGTATGATCTGTAGGGAAAATATTCTTTGATTGGTTAATTAGTCTACTCTTTGTAATTATAAGATTCGATTGTAATACAATTCCATTTGCATGCGACATTCAGCGAATATTACAATTGGTATAAATTAACAAATATTTACATGTATATAGCGTAATAAAATTTCTTTAAATAATTATAAGTTGTATAAACATCTGATTAATACAAGTTTCTTTTGACTGATTTGATAACGATACGAAGCCATATATGTAGCTTATTGAAACAGGCGAGATGGATACAAATTTAAAGATATGGCTAATGTACTAAATAGTTGTCAATTAATGGCAATACATAATTCAGGAAATCATTTGAGAAACCATAAAATATAGCAGTTCCCCTTGACAATAAATTAATATTTACATATTTTGTTTTACCTTGCCTATATCAAGGTGATCAGACGGTGTTCTACGACGTTATTTGATCCATTATCCAGAGAAAATTAGGATATCCAAAACTTCCAGGATTAGCACACGAAGACCCTTCTCTCCACACCCTCCACTAACTTTCAGCAATGCAGTATTTATGCAAAACTCTGCACACACGTTTGTATACATGTATACACGGAGAGCGTGTTTTGGAAAGTCTACGGAGCGTATCGATGAGCTGCTGCCTGGATACGGGGCACGACCTATTACCCCTCTTGGCCCGGTCACACATCATCGGATAGCGTAAACGGATGCCTCACGGGGAGTACGTAACACTTTTAATCCGCTCGCCTCCGTTCCTTTATACATGACTGTATGTGTTTCTTGTCCGTTCCTTCGCAGACAATGCACGTAAACAAATCCTTAGACATGGGTTCATTTTTCAACAAAATCCTTAGACATGGGTCCTTTTTTTTATTTTTTATTTATTTTTTTTTTTACAGCAAAAGGACCCTTAGATGTGGGTATAGGTTTGGAGGTCTCAACCGCACACCCCGTCCGACTATTATCCGAGTACCCCCCGCCCCCCGGGTCCACGTTGTTCTGTCCGGTGGAAATCTTTGGGCATGAAACAATGGACACGACTTTACGGTATGTATCGGTATTTTTGTGAAATGCCACGAAACGGGGCTATTCGTTGGTAAACGTGTGACTAAGCCGTGGCGCTACCTACCAATTCGTAACAGAACTTGGATTTTGCACCACCTACAGAAAAGCAGAGCAACAAATTCCTTTTTTTGGTTATATATCTTTTGTCATCATCTCTAGCCGCTACATTCCAAACGTGGCACAGAAAACACTTTCATGCCACGTATAAGCACGTATCGCCGCGTATTGCCATGAAATAGCTACGCAGTTGCCAAAAAAAGCCGATGCGTGTCTCTGACGGAAAGGAGTCTGCTATTTAGGTATATGTGACTGGGCCATTAACCCCCCCCCCCCCTACATCTCATTGTGCTGTGTCCTATAGCCTAGAGGCAGAGTCGCTCCTGCATTGATCCCACTGTTACCCGACCGGTTCAGTGGATTAGATCTATGCTAATCGATCTAATCAAAAGCGCTGCGAACATCTTCCCATTGTTGAATTGAAATGGTTTATACAAGATAGACTGGCTGAGCATTTAATGGACGCATTGATTCGTGTTTTGTTAGGGTTGTCAATCCAGACAATTACAGCCATTATGAATTAGTTCTGTTTTCTTCGCTCGATCTCCCAAGTTACCGTTATGTGTGCGTGTATGTATGTGTGTGTGTATGTGTGTGTGTGTTTGTGTGTGCGTGCGGGTGTGTATGTGTGTTGTTACATTATTGTGTATTTAAAAAGAAAAGAAAAAAAGAAAATACAACAATTTGGTGAGTGAGTAGGCAGGGGTCTCTGTTTTGTTTTCTTTTTATCATGTTAAAAACCTCCAATTATTATTATTAGATTGTAGTAAGGTAATTATTGATGCTTTCTTTGGTTAGAATTGTTTATTGTAACCATTTATATTTTTGTTCATTATCATTGTAAGTGAATGTTTTATTTAGTATATCATTCAAATGTAAATGTTATATAATTTTTGGAGGAATAAAAACTACTTGAAAAAAAAAAGTGTGTGTGTGTGTGTGTGTGTGTGCGTGTGTGTGTGTGTTTGGGGGGGGGGGGGGGGGGGTACGATTTTCCAGTCCGCATTCATGAAACTACAAATAACTTTATAGTTTGATGCTAAATAATACTATCTTTAAATCGAGGTACCAATAACTATTTTCTAACCTCGCTTCCGTGCGTTTGCTCACTTTCCAACCTTTTTTTTTGTACTAGTTTTTATGTATGTTATTTTTTGGCTTGATTTGTTGATTTACTCATATTCAGGATATTTTAATAAGTAGTTATGCGCTTTGCGTTTTATCAATATTCATTGTGATTATTCAGAGAGAAGAAGAGAGAGAGAGAGTCTGATACGTAGATCTGTCTATGTATAAAGCATGTTATCATAAAAAGCGCCATTAAAACACAAGATGGCGGTCTCAATTAAGGCATTGATTTCAACCATTTTCATATTACAAAATTATCCTTGTGATGTTTTGTTTCAATAATTATAATTGACTAGAGTTAATCAACGAAATGTTGACAAAGAGTAAACATTGTTTTATTAGTTCTTTTCATAATAAGGTAAGTAATGATTATGTCCAAAATATGTATCTACAGAAGATGTAACTTCAAACGATACAATAACTAACAGCAAATCATTGACATTTCCATAATTTGTGAAAAATGGCGAGCAAGGCTTATAATTACCTAAACATAACATTACTTATGCGCGTGTTACGATTTATTAGATTTACGATGGTAACAAAGTAGCATTACCCCACCAACGTCAATGTATTTTAATACTCTGTAAGCAAGTTATCGATACTGAATTTGCCACGCTACATACATTACTTCCGAATGTGCGGTGCTGTTGAAGCCGTCACAAATATTTATTAGGCGAGTTCAGGGCATGCTAATGAATTATTCATCAAACAGAGATGTTGGCCAAGGACCTCTCATGAATATTCATAACTAGGATTATGTTTTTGCTTAGGGCTATAGAACACACTGTCCATCAGCATAGTTACTGGTCACAGTGGATCTTCACGCTTGCTGTCATGGGTTCGAATCCCTTTTCAGTCTCATCATGATGACCTTTTTTAGTTTGCCATGGTAATTTGTGAGAAGCGCTTTATTAATTAGTAAACGTATCAGACACTCTTTTCAGTAAAAACTGGAAACTGTGGCACATATACATCACTTCTATGCATAATTCATCAGGATGCTCCGATCTCACCTCGCCTAGGGAAAAATAACGCATACGGTTCAATGTGTGTTTAGATTATCTGCACGTGGGTATTCAAGTGTCTATATTTCCTGATAGGGGGGTAACAGGGGTCACTTGTCAGAGGGGGCAATTTTCCCGTTTTAAAGGGGTAGTTTAGTTTTGGTAGAGAGGGCGCTGCACATCGCAATTTTTTTGTGAGGTAATTAAAAACTGAG
>JAUELG010057812.1:1199-11211 GCA_031471515.1 Dendraster excentricus | reverse complement strand
CCCCCCCCCCCCCCCCCCCCTCCCGCCTGTTACACCACTGTCTGTGGGATTGTAGGCGAGGAGAGCTAACAGAGCGTTGAAACGTCACGGTAAGAATCACATCATCAATACAACAATCACAGAATAAACATGATAAAACAAAATTTTCTTACCGAGGTTCAGGTAATAAATTGACATACAAGTACGTTGCGGTTGAAGTAACTTAAATTGGAAATTAATAATTTTGCCATTTAAAATTTACGAAACAACTTGCTTAAAGGACAATGATCATGAAATCCATACAAATTGTTGTTTGCCTTATCAGCATGACAAACCACTGAATATGATGAATACTCCCAGGTTATCTGAGTCAATAATAAGAAAAAAATGTGGCTCTTTCACTGGGCCATTTCATTGTATATGTGATTCAAATTAGCAACACACTCTGACAAAGTTGTTGACTAATCCCCATATATTTTGTACGCAAAATATTTTTTCAATTTTGTTTGCCCTTCGTTTGATTTCAACATATGTTTTTTTTTCTTCGCGTGGTTCTGAACGATAGAGTTTTGAAGGAGACAAGTATTGCAGAAATACAGTTGAATCTTTGGCAGATCAAGATGTCAGCGTATCTGATACTTTTGGTCACCTGCCTCGCTTCGTTGGAAGTCGTTTCTGGCCAGGCTCCGCGTCGTTCCGTCGTCCAAGGAACACTGGTCGGAAAGACCGTCACGTTCACCGAAAACCAGTTCATCAACATCACCCGCGATGTCGATCTCTTCCTGGTGAGTAAACTAAAGTGATAACATAACAAGGCCTTCGATAATTTAGGTTTACCCGTCTATTTTTAAACGTCTGTAAATTGTATAATTTCTTCTGCAATTTCAATAGCCTTTGATCTGCTATTGCCAATTTCAATTTCGTTTTTTCTTTCGAGCAATTTTAAAGAAATAACACCTAAATTAGTAAATACTCTCACATTACCGTCCATTACCTTTTGAAATCCGTTGGTGGTAGATGTGACGTAACAACTGTGACCGACGAATTTACTTGTAATTGTTGACTTAATAGATATTTACCAATACGAAATTGAAGATGACAATTGAATACTGGAAAACCTGTAGGAAAATGGTGTACATGGCATATGCTAATACCACAAGTCCACAACCCATCGAAATAACCCTAAAGATTAATTTTGGCAGCCATCTTGGAGAAATGTCTTCATGTTGGATTTTCCAGCACCTTAGCCACAGGATAGGTCTATTTTGTGTGTAGTGTCCCAGCTAGCCACCTGACGTCGGGCTAAAATCATAAGTTGTTGGTTGGCCGGATGTCGGTATATTGCGGTTGGCTCGAAGTTAAAATGTCCGCCAGCCCAACATCCTCATTACGTCATTTTGTGATATATTATTGGCATAACTTCAATTTCCGACAATGGCCCAATGAGATGATGTTGGGCCATTGTCGGAAATTGACGCTATGCCAATATATCACAAACAATCACATCCGGCCAACAACTTATGACATCGGCCCGACGTCAGGTGGCTAGCTGAGGTGTTCACACTGTGGTCACATCGTGTGTTGGGTTTCACACTGTGAAAACGCCGAAGCGTGATTACTGTTATCATCATAACCACTAAATTAGGAGTTATATGAGAGATCTTAAAACAAAAGAAAATAATATTTGTATATTACAGGGGGTGGCGTATGCCCAACCGCCAACCCGATTCAACCGGTCCCAGCCCCTTGAGCCAGGGACGGATGACATCGATGCCACTCAATATTCATCGGCTTGCCTCCAAGCACTGGGATGGGTGGGGTCTGTGGTGACCAACGTGAGCGAGGACTGCCTGTACCTCAACGTCTACGCGCCGAACCCCAAGGTAAATCAATTGATTAGTGGTAGTGTGGCAAGATTGGTAGAGCGCGCGCTTTCTGATAAGGAGATCCGAGTTCGAACCATGCCTACTCCGTTTGTTTATCAGCAAGATAATTAATTCACATTGCTGCTCTCTACTCAGGTGTGTAAATTATTATTATTATTATTATTATTATTATCATTATTATTATTATTATTTATTTGGCAATTGAAACATACAAAATCAATCATCATACAAAGTATAAAGAAACGGTCACATGAATGATAGGGAAGGAAACAGATTATCTGAATAACTCTAACCCGAGGGTCATCCTTTCCAGTTCATGTGACCTACATAAATATAACAGTACAATGAGGAATAACAAATACAAAACATTAATTAAAAAAGAAAACAAAAAAACACTACTAAAAAAAAAGGCAATGTAATAGAATACACGCAACCCGAATGGCTCCGCTTATGTGTGTTATAGTATGGGAGGCGGCGGGGGCCATTCAGGTGACGCTTAACATGCTTAACTAATTATCAACAAATAAATGGCGGCGTAAATGAAAAATCCAAGCAGAAAGTGTAAGTTCCACCACCCCAGTCTTCAGCGAATTGGGCAAATTTTTTCCCAAATGCGCGGAAACTGGTTCGGAGCTGAACAATGCATGCTTATGCCGTACATTTACAAATGATTATCTTGTTGATCAAACCAGATATTTAACCATGACAAAAGATCCCTTTCTCCAAAGTCCATCATCCCAATCACTATTCACTCATAACCTACGGGGGACAGATCATGTCTTTGTAAGTTGTTTTCTAAACATATGATTCTTGTATACACATTCCATCACCCGAATCGCTTGTTAGCAGACGGCGAAAATGAAATAACTTAAAATGAAAAATATTAAATGGTGTCAACAGCATATTAACACTAACTGGCGTGTATGCATTGTATATCGTCAAATGCGTTGTATGGCTGCCAGAATATTGCTTCCAAAGGGAGCAGAAAGTGCACGTCATGTGCGGATTGATTGTGAGTATGTGTCCAATGACCGGGGTAATGTAAAGTGCTTAGAGATGATTATCAATCATATTAGGCGCTATATAAATCGCAATAACATGTATAATTATTATTAATTCCTCGTACCGATTCAACTTGCGTGAGCAACTATTATGTATTTTAACGTCTGTTGGTATTTTATAAATGTTTGTTAGTGGTATATGATCTTTGTCCAATAGTGATATAAATTTGAGACATCAATCGAAAGGGACACTGTTTAACAGGTACCAACAATTTATCATTGATGTGAAATGGTATTCTGTTCAGCACAATAATTTTGAAAATCGAAATTCAATTAGAACTATCTCCAAAACAGGGGGGAACACCCCCCCCCCCTCCCCCACACACACCTCCCTTAATCATCGCTTCTTTCCTTCCGGCTTGGTCGCTTCTCTCCCTCGCAATATCGGTGGTGATGCGGATTTGGTTTAGCCCCAAAAATAGTCTTTGCTCATTACCCCACTGGTGGTGGCTAAAAAATCATGAACATCACTTTTAGTTCAAAAATCATACACATTTTAGATACAAAAATATTGATCATAAAAGTCACTTTTAGTTGAAAAAATCATACAAATTTTAGATAAAAAGATTGAGATCATAAAAATCACTTTTAGGTTTATAGAAATCAGAAGAATCTTACGTTAGGGACATTTCAAGGAGGCACTACATCAAAGAAATGAACACATTTCTTTTCTAAAACTTAAAGACTTTTAGTCTAGATAAAAAAGGGATAAAAAGGCAAATAAATGATGTACTTTCTGAAACCAGAAGCAGAACAATTACAACTGGAAGTGAAAACCTGCCCAAAATGAGGAAAACAATCTTTCAACATGATTTCCTCACAGTTACCCTAGTTTTGAAAGCTTGTAGAGGTATGCTGCCATCTCTGGCCATTCTTGCCAGTTTCTGAAGAAAAAATAATCATAGACCTCTCTGCAAATAATGTATTTCGCGTCGTTTTGATGTGTTTCGTAATTCGAAAACACACCATTTTTTCAAAGGTTTTTTTTAGAAATCTTTTTTTTAAATGTCTTTATTTTCTTTTCCCCTAAACTTGTGAATTGTTAATTAATTTCTCTTCAAATTTGGCAAACATCGAGATTATGACATAACAAAATAATACACTTCTTGATATTTTAAATAGATTTTCC
The DNA here is from genome assembly GCA_031471515.1 of Dendraster excentricus. Classification (NCBI taxonomy): domain Eukaryota; kingdom Metazoa; phylum Echinodermata; class Echinoidea; order Clypeasteroida; family Dendrasteridae; genus Dendraster; species Dendraster excentricus. The sequence goes on along the minus strand of JAUELG010057812.1, from coordinate 7,156 downwards.
ATTAGCTTTTGAAATATTGACAATTGAATTCTAATTGATTGAGATTGGTTGCCATGGTAACGGGAAACGACATTCTTTTTGAGATCATGATTTTCCCAATCCTGTGTTGTACAGTAAATATAATCTTGAACTTGGTCTTCGGCGTTGGAAACATTCAAGTTTATACAATATAAAGATAACAGGGGGTGTATTCTGAAAACGAATTCAAGTTGAAATGGTATTGTATAGATACGTATTATCTAAAACATTTTTATAAAACGGCTCCGGTAAGTTCAGTATTCAGTTATTGGTCTTATTATCGTGCGTCACGTAAATGCATTGCGCTCTCGGTTTGGTTTAGATGTGCGCATGCGCATATGTTTACGCCTCGTGAACTGCATGCACGCATCAACAAAACCTCGCGCGTGGGATGCATTTACACAACGCACTCTACTACTCTAGACCCGTAGACCGTGTATTATTTGTATATAGCATTGCACTAGAGGAATAGTGATTTGCAAAAATATATTTTAGTGATATAGATAAAACAAAAATGTCGAAGATGAAATAAGTTGTAAACTCAGAATACGCCCTAGTTTTTACATTTCTCTTCCTCCAGCCGTCTGGAGCCTCTGTGATGGTATGGATTCATGGAGGAGGCTTCACCTTCGGAACAGCGATGAACTATCGCTTCTATGGCGTCCCGTTGGTTGCTAAGGGTGACGTCATAGTCGTTACCATTAACTACAGGCTGGGAATATTCAGCCAGCTTACAACATGTGAGTAATGATGTGCGCACTTTGTTACATTATTTTGCCTCTTAGAACTTGGCAATATATTTGTAAAACTTAAATTGTATCTCATTGACTCATTCAGGAAAGGTCCAGAAATTTCTCAGGCCAAGTCTATCACGTCTATCAACGGCCGAAATATCACTGAATATTTATAACCGATCGCAATATGAGGGGTCAGCTTTATTCGATTGAAACTAATTTTCTGTACACATTTTAAAAAATGTACACATTATTTTTTATTTTTTTTATTTATTTTTTTACTTTTACTAACAAAAATAAATGGTGCTCTGCCGATTGGTCTACAGCCATTTGGTCTACTCCCATGTGGTCCACTACAAAATTATTAATTCGGGTGCTTATAATTATGGATCATGAATAGGGTTAGGTAGGGATCGTGTTTGACGTTGGAGAAATTAAAGTTAAAGGCATGACTCAGAGGCAGTAGACCAAAATGGTTTGTAGACCAAGTGAGTGTAGACCAAGCGAATATTTAAACCTTATAAACTATACAATGTACATAGATATCAAAATCTCTAATATGATAGATGACGATGCTGCCCCGGGCAACCTTGGATTACTGGACCAGGTTCAAGCGCTCCGCTGGGTCTACGAAAACATCGAAGGTAAATCATTTTTGCAATTTCGCAAATTATGTATAGGGTACAAAAGCCATGATGTCATGAAACCTTTCTTTTATATAGAATGTTCATATGTGAACTTTATTTTCATGAAGAGCATAATAAAAAAAAATCCATTTAATATGTTAAGAATTGGTTGTTATATGCTCATCCAAATAAAGTTTAATTCAATGGGCAATCAATGTTAAAGTTTAGTAGATTATGGCTAAATTCTGAACAGTGACACAATTTGAGTCTGGGCTAAAATACATACATTATTTAAACCTGTGAACCTATTGATGGTTGCCATTTGCCACCGTAGATATACATATAATAAGTGTTTTGGGGCTTATTATTATCTTTCTTCGATAGCATTCGGGGGAGACAGAGAGCGCATCACTCTCTTCGGGGAGAGCGCAGGTGGTGTAAGTGTCAACTTACACATGCTGTCCAAGTTATCCAGAGGTTACTTCAGCCAGGCAATCATGCAGGTAAAAGCAATTATAATTATGTAATATAATTATAGTCGTCTACCATTTATATTACACCATGATCCGTTTATCTATTCCGAATACATACAGTATATATACTCTATAAAACTGTTGGTCATATAATATTTGAAATATTTTTTATCCAACTTTATTTTGTCCCCGTTTGTTGCTCCCAACGAATCATGTTAGAATAAAAATAATGATTAAACAGTTATGTTCCCCAACTGCCAAAGTACAATACATCTTTGCCAACGACTTAGTAAAGAAATAGTCGTTACAACTCAAGAGGGCGCTCTCAATAACTCACTGGCCCGAGTTCTCAACTTGTGGCTCAACTAAGACAAAGACTACTGGTATTACACTTTGCAGCAGTAGACTATATCGTCTCGTGACTATCTCCGGTAATATTCTAATGGTTTCCTTCAATTATCAAATCAATATCTTGAGAACTGCATCCGGACGGTAAAGTCTCCCATCAGCCAAACTGCGTCCTGGATCATTCAGGGCCATGTATTACCGGTGACTTGTTATACTGTTGTGACCATAGATTAACTACAGTATATTAGTTGTGACTGAATAGATGTGACATACTACTCCGATACTATACCATGTATACCGTCGTATTGTTCTTCCCAACACATGCATCATACCGAAGAGCGGGAGTGCATTTTCTAACTGGGCCTTCCGTGATGACCCAGAGAGGGAAAGGGGGTTCATAGCAGAACTAGGGAACCGAATGGGGTGCAGCGATGCGGAGTCATCAGCTGCGCTGGTGTCTTGTCTCCGGGATAAGGACGCACAGGAGCTCATGGAAACGGCCAATGAGGTAAAGCCCTGCAATCAAATCATGCGAATGAATGTTACATTTAAACTAGAGATGAACATAAAAGTAAAATGTTTCATGCCATGCAGTTATTTGTTTATTGTGCATTTATATAATGTCTGTATTATCTATGTGAACTGTAAATTTGATCTCCCACAAGCTACAGCATGGCGAGGACACTTTTGCTTTGTGTTGCACGGTACGAAACATGATGAAACTTCACATCCCAAACACTGCACCCAACGAATGATGTACCTTGAGAGTTAAGATAACGATATCTGCTGAAATGTGTCCGGAACTCCGGTTGCACCTTATGTAAGCTCAGTCACACCTCAGACATGATGGAATTGTCCATGATTTGCCCCCACTCCGTTCTAAATTTTGTCTGTAGGCCTATTTGAAATGCCACTGCGTGAATACAATAAGAACAGCGACTACGGAACTTATAATCTTACCTGAATATAATTTCAAATCCCTTGGAGATAAACATTCCGGTTAACATAACTGGTAGTAGAGGGAACATCGCAGAATGTTTCTCTCCAATGGACTTGAAATGGTATTGAGGGTCGATGTCCGAAGATATAGTCGGGATGGTGATATCATGTTTATTCACTTCTTTCAAAGGTCTACAGCGGAACGTATCAAGTGACTCTTGATGGCATCTTCCTTGAGGACACTCCTGGCCAGCTCTACGAGAGGGGTGACTTCGCTCGGGTACCGTTGGTCGCGGGATACAATAAGATGGAGGGCACGACCTTTATGACGTTTTTCTATCCGCAGTTTGCCACACTGGCCACACCACACATAGACCAACCTGCATTTCTGGAGATTCTCAGAGGTGGGTATCTCGTACGAAAGGCCCAAATAATATAGAACACATGGTATGACTTTAACTTACAGAGAGATAGTTAAAATCTGGTATACGAGGCGCTTTTTGTGAGATTATGAAAACGAGTGTCAAATATAAATGAGCATGCAATTGTAATGGCAGAATAAACTTTATTTGATCAAAGTCGGTTCAGAAATACTGGAATATCTATAAAAAAAAATAATCATTTGTAATAAATGTTGCCCCATAATTATCAAATAATTTTGAAATTGCTGTACCAGGCGTTTTTAAATACTTTCACTTTTCAACTTTTGTTTAAAGAAGTATTCAAATGATTGTTAATTTTAAACAAAACATCACATGCAAGACATTTTCCTTAAAATCGTTGAAACCAATTAGTTTTTAAATATCCCTTTTTAACTATTACTCAGAAACGATTGTATCACTTTCTGCAACATGGCCCGTGAACAATTATTTGTTAAAGAAGATTGGTAAAGCTCGTTCAATTTGATATCATTTTTGTAAGTTTTCTGTTCACTCTCTCATGGCCCCCCTTTTATTTGTGTTATTATTCCCTTTTTTTAAATATATTTTTTTTACAGACGTAGCATATCGTTATCGTCTCGTCGATGACGACGTCTTGATCGAAGCTATGTATCATGAGTACACCAACTGGACGACCGCCGATTACCCGAACGCCACCTACTTCCAGTCCGTTGTCGATTTCCTGGGCGACTTCGAGATAAACTGTCCAGTCGATCATGTGGCAAGGGCTCACGCCGAGTTCGATGAACCCGTCTTCACCTACTACTGGACTCATGCTCCATCGAGGTACATACTACAGTATTCGTATTACATGTACTTTAATTGGTAAAACTAATCGTACACATTTACCGGACCTAGTAGCTTTATCGACATGTGGACAAAATATCGTTTGGAGCGCATTGTTATTTGACTAACTTGCCGCCTATGAGGACGACATCGAGGTTACGTCTGAATGTTACCGCGATGTCGCCCTGACCTGACTAGCGACTAGGGTGAGACTCGTCCCGATGTCGTCCTGACATTACCCTGATTGAAGTGTCTCAACTCGAGCGGGGCAGGATCCCGGGGTGGGGTGGGGGCACTCTTGTATAATGTAAGACGGTTATGTGCTGCTTACAAGACTCCCGTTTTCACACCCGATTGCCACTCGTAAGATTTTAAACAAATTGCAGCTTCATAGACCCCCATAACGACTTGGGTAGGTAGTTAAGTAGCGCCAAGTCTATTTTTGTATTCAGCTTTAGTCTGCACTTTAGATCCCTAACTCCCGTTTCAGAGTTTTGGTAGGTATAAAAACTCAAAGTGCGTGTGTCAGCGCTTAAGACCCCCCAATTCACTCAAAAAATAAGTCAAGTGCCAACATCCCCCGAGGGTAGGAGCTCATCTAGATGTCACCTCGACTATTTCTCCAAGTTGATAATGTTATTATTGACCTTATGTTATTAGTTTGTATATACATTATAACAATGCATTTATCATTACCACATACAATCTTGTTTTCTTGATACGTCACCAAAACTCACATGTCGCTTTATATGTTCGTTCCCTTTCTCAGACCGTTTTACGACTTGCCTTACCCATGGTTGGGCGCAAGTCACGCCGAGGAGATCCCGTTTATCTTCGGACATCCGTTCAGCGAATTTAAGGCGGACGTGCCAGGGAAAGCTGCGTATACGGATGAGGAGAAGGCCTTCTCAGTCGATTGTATGAGACTCTGGTCCAACTTTGCCAAGTCGGGGTAAGATGATACAAAATTTGAATCTTGCATTCGGGCATGTTTTTTGTACGAAATAGGAACACATGTTAAATCATGTGCAAAGAAAATATTTTCGAATGTTCGTTACATGATTTAAAAGTGCTTACAACAAATGTGAACTACATAATACAGCTGCGACGACGAATTCTGTGAAAGTGAATTCACACACAATTAATACCATCAATACATGTGGCAAACTCACGAAATTGACCCCCAAATCATATATCTTTGTCAACCCCGCCAGTGTATACACTTCCGCACTATATCGTACAAGTTCTCAACTCCTTTGGGAGCATTCAAACAGTAAAGTACACTCACGCTTTAATATAATACTTCGACAAAATACCTTGGTTACCATAACAATCTGGCGTATATACGGTTTAACTAGTCTACAATAATTTTGACTCTAAATTCCGTTGGAATCTTTTCAATCACATTATAAATTTAAGGTCAGGTTCCTTTCATGTTTGAATTAATCATACTTAATTGTATAACATACAACGCCGAGCTAAATTGGTTTTGTGACTTAAAAATGTAGAGGAACTGTTTTTCATTATTTAGCTCTTTTCCCTTTTTTGTTTTTAGAAACCCGAATGAAGCGACTCTCAACGACTCTCCGACTC
>JAUELG010057700.1:5359-17801 GCA_031471515.1 Dendraster excentricus | reverse complement strand
TTAATTATCGACTCGGTTCTACTTTGATCATTCGACACACAAACACACAAAATTCCCTCCCCACCTTCCAGAAAATCAATAATCTAGACCGATTGTGGGTATTGGCTAACGCTCTGGGGTCATTGAAGGTAAAGTTTATGGATCGGCACTTGTATGTTGACTAATGTGTCCGTGGCATGCACCCACGAGAGTGACGTCACACTTCCATGTGGGGAGACTTGGAGGAAAGGGGGACAGTGACACGGTGACGATGTAAGTGAGATGATGAAATCCACCTGTCTCACCCTCCTTCCTGTCCGCTGCGTCCCGGGCAAGCATATTGTCTTCCTGAATGATTGACCCAGATGAAGACGAGATGGGGGCGGTAGGGTTTCCGCAATGGAATCCCGGGAACGTCAAATGTTCTTGGCAGAGAGATAGAGAAGGGGGATAGTTGGGAGGGTATTGGGATAAGTGTGAATAATTTGGTGGCAGAAATAGGATTCTTAGGCTTGCGCGATCGCGGCAAAGGCAGGGGGTGGACATTTCATAATTCTATTAATCTTCGGTAAAGCTTGACCAAGTTGAAGATGAGATAGGGGCGGGAGGTTCTTCGTTATGGATTCCCGGGAATGTCGAATATTCCCGTAAGGGCGATGGCGTAAAGGGGGATACGAACTGGCTTAATTGGGTGCTTCACCTCGTTGAACTTGGAACACAGGAGCATGGTGTTTTTAGCTGTGAAATGATGAAATCCCATGACTGATATTTGTGCCCTGGACGAGGGGCGTTGCAAGGGCAAGGATGAATGTTGGTGGCAGCGGTGGGATATAGACACATGGAATGGTGGCAGGTGTCGGTTCGGGGTCAGTGTTTTATTTTATCCCGGATCTTGAATGTTTAACCTTCCTGACCCTGAAGAGCAGAAGCGTGCTGTTATTTTTAAAGGTAGGGTTGAGTATTGGTAAATCCCGAAGTGCCCCCCTAATTTTTTTGTGAGATAATGAAAAACTGACTGTCAAATTCAAAAGAACATACGATTTTAATGACAAAATAAAATTTATTTGATCAAAATCGGTTCAGAAACGGCTGAAATATATATAGTTTTTTCAAAAGGGTTAGTCACCGGCCATCACTTTGCGATATTAAAAAAAAAAAAAAAAATTTTAAATGCCAAAAACTGGTGTGAAAAATCTAAATGGGTTTTAAAAAAGACGTTGGTGATATTTCTTTTAAATCAAAACATTAAATGCACAATGTTGTATGAACAAAGGCTAAAATCAATGATTTCATTAAGAACAGCGCCCTTTTGCGTTAACGGTTATGTTTGAATGATAACATGTGATGTACTTGGTGGTTTAAAATTGTTTATTCTTTTCGAGCATGGTGAAGTTATAAATATTACTTTGTTCTGTACTGGTGCATGTTTTGGTTACTAAAGTTAAGCTTTACCAATACTCAACCCTCCCTTTAAGTGGAATCCCATGAATGTTAGTTGTTCTCTGGACGAAGGGCGTTGCAATGGCAAGGGTTACAATGTTGGTGGTGGCAGCGGTGGGATATAGACACATAGGCGGGCGGTGGAATGATGGCAGGTGTCGGATCGGGGTCAGTGTTTTATTAATCCCGGATCTTGAATGATTAAACTTGTTGAACTTGAAGAGCAGGACTGTGTTCAGTGTGTTGTTTTAGCAGTGGGATCCTATGAATGTGAGTTGTTCCCTGGACGAAGGGCGTTGTGAGGGCAAGTATGCAGATGCAAGGTTGAATGTTGGTGGCAGAAGTGGGATATATACATATAGGCTTACATGGGTGGGCAGTGGAAGAACGACAGGTGTCCGATCGGGATTAGTGTTTTATTCATCTCGGTTCTTGAATACTTGATCCAGTTAAAGATCTGAAAGGATATAGGGGGTTTCCATGCCAAGGAATCACAAAAACGATTGAGTTCTATGCATGCGCAGTGCAGGAAGGGACGGGGAAAATGGTAGGTAAGAGATAGATAATTATGTTACAGTAATGGTGTCAGGAGTGGGATTGAGACATTAGGGGAGGAGGAATGCAGGATCGAAATATATGGGATTAAAAGAAAACGATTTGAGATTACGCGCCTCTCTCCTCTTAGCCTTACAAATTAGGCTGAGACACTATGTTCAGTTTCACACCTGAAAATAGTCTCTCAAACCTTGACTTCAGTTTGTTCGAGGTGCATGAAACAAGTTTTTAATTACTTGTAAGCAAATAAGAAAACTTGCCGGTACATAAATGTACTAACTCATATTTGTATACCCGTTTGATATGCTTGAAGGTTCTGTGAATGTGAGTGGTACCTTGGAAGGAACTCTTCTATTGACGTAATTGCCTTAATTCTTTTTTTCTCGGAAGGTCAAAGCAGTTATGGTTTCCGTGACGTTTTGGCGGTAGTTTTATATTCAAGTTAAGCTCGTTTTGCTGGTAGTATGGCGTACTTATAAACTTTAAATGGATGATAACATCGGTTTTGATTACAAATAAAATATCCGGTTACTATAAGTTCAATTCATTTTAGTTCAGTTCTTTAAAAAATCCTGGTAGTTTTCACTATTTTCCGTTGTTTGACGCGCATTTTTTCTTTTTCATTTTGCACTTTTTTAAATATAATAGAATATTAACATGTGTAGCACTAACATTCGTCACTTTTGTGAATATCATTTTGACATTTTCTGAACGTCTGTTTTTATTGGATTTAACTTTCAGCGTGCTTGATAAGTTGTTAGGTGATACAGTGTAGATTCTGCGAGTTTGTATGTATGTGTGTTTGTTTGTGAATGTCAGTATGTATGTGCATTTACACGAGACGTTAGCACCATGTTGGGGGCATATGGATGTCGAGTGATTATTCCCTCACTGCCACAGCTAGCATGGCTAGCCCGGTGCGCGGAATCCGGATTCAATTTGAGGTACGTGCGCAAAGGGACGGGCACAGCGGGGGTTAGGCAAACGCTCTCCAGGGCAGTGGCTCTCCTGTGCCTACCTAGCCTTTAGTCAAGACTCTATGTAGCTTTGAGATTCTCTATGCGACCACGAGCTACCTAGCTGTGACAGAGCTATAGGCTAGGCTACAGAACTATTCGCTCACGTATTTGTTCATATAACGCGAGAGTCTTGACGAACGACCAGTGTCGTTCTGACTTCCCGAATAATTGGCTCGATGACAGGTTGACAAAGATTCACTGTTTAACTTGACATGAATCAGGAATCTTGGGAGAACGATGTGGGGAGGGTGGGGGTGGGGGAAGGGTTAGGGTTGTGATGGGCGCTGCGCGCGTCTCCTCGGAGGTAACTATCAAATACATACCAGTGGTGTAGCTAAGACAAGAAGCGGGATGGCGGATGGCACATTTCCATCCTGGCATTGGGAATTCAATATTTGGTCAGAATTATAGAAGGACTGTTAATTGCCAACTTGGTTATCGTCAAATGTGTATGTGTGCGGGACATTTAGGCTACATACCGTGGTTGTGTTAAAGTAACAACTACATGTAACAATTTGTTTATCCGCAACCCCCAATTTCTGACCACTGCGCTCTGCCAACTATTACATTTGAATAGGACACATATTTTAAAGCCAAAGCTGCCTCGTTCATTGAATCCTCTTCCCTTCTGCCTCTTATCCAGATTGCCTCTGACCATGCCCTTGCATGCGAGGTGATGACGGTTAGCTAACAGGGTGCATCACCAAAAATGGAACCCGTCAATCACCTCTCGGCGCTTGGAGCATGTCAGCCTTTGTTGAGCGTTTCCATGGCTCCTGGGAATGTGCCAACAGGGGGACACAATTTGTTACACGACGAGTTACATACATACATGTGTCACATGTTGAACAGGATACAGCAGTGACCGAGATCGTGTAGGAAGGATCTGTTTAATGCTGCTTGAAGCGTGGATGATCCGAATTCCGAGCCGAATTTCAGTTTGTCCTCTTTAACTTTGATTGGTGACAAATAGTCAGATTATTTTCCGTCACATAAAGGAATAAACCGCCAAATATATAGATACTTGCAATACGCGTTATCTGAAGCACTGTCACGGACGTTATGTTTGGCCTTTGGGATTGGTTTAAAATTGAACGTACGTGAAATTAATCTTTCCAAGTGTTTGCCTGTGTAATTTTTCTCAAAGCTTTTTTTTTCTGAGGCACTTCGAGCAGCTGCAGAATGATCTGGAATGATTGTAATTAAACCCGACAGATTCGAACTTGGGACGATTTACAATTAGTTTCTTTCGATTTCCTCAAGTTCAACTTTTAGCTTCGTGATTTACGTGTACGTACGACTCAAGCATGCTCCCCGTTCCCAGAACAAGCTCATAAAAATGGGTGATAATCGTAAAGGCGAGTTCATTCACTCGTGCAGCAATGTGCCCCCGCAAAGACAGAAATTATACCTCTTGTTTTCGCAAATGACATGTGTCATGTTTGAAAATAAATCATGTTGCCTGTAACCGTTGCAAGAATGTTTAGTCTTGAGTCCCACACTGTCAGCGCATGAGCCTAGCGCGTGTGAGAAAGATTTTCCAACACAATTTGCTTCGAGTCACGGATTATTTTAGGAAACACGGGTTTCAAATTTTCGTACCTAGGTCACCACTCCGCAGTAAATCTTCGAAAGTTGTCAGGTTCAATCACGGAATTGAATGCGTCAAGATTACCACATCATTTGCAATAATTGTATTCTATTGAGGCACGAAGTGGTTACAGGGACTGCTATATCTGGGGACATAGAATGGCGGTAATATATGTCGCTGGCCACAACGACGCCTATTGGGTCGGGGAGAGTCCATTTATATCAGGTAGGTACAGCGTGACCGCTGACTGACCTCTGACGTTTGCTGCGCGGCCATGCTACATCAGTACACTGTACATGATTCCATTGAATCAATTGGCCCCTTGCAACGTATTGTGTCCGATTTGGCGATCCACCCAAGCGCGATCGGCCTATGAAAATAGGTGTTCTGGAACTAAAATAAGAGCGGATGAATCCAAAACATTTCCTCCAGATCGATAATCAATCGGATTTAACGATCATTAGACAGATCCGTTCACAATGTTCCAAATATAAATTATCGAGTGATATATTTACCAGGGAGGTGGTGTAAGTCATGCAATAGGTTACGCAGGTTGTTGAAAGTCTGTTTGGAGTTCAGACCAAATATTTTGGGATAATGAAAGAATGGGGCTGTCCCGAATCGCCTTGTTATATCACTCTAGGTAATATTTCATGCTGAGGCACAGCGCGGTGGTGTCAGAACAGGTTACAACGTCGTAGTTTTTAAGGCATGTTTTCTTCTGCAAAGTCTCTTCCAAGTTCAAAATGTATAGCCTACATTCTATTTCAGGCTCGAAAAGATTTATCTTCGATTGGCAACACAGTGTTGGTATTCATCCACATCAACTGTATTTCAAATTCATGAAGTGGGTCAAAGGAAAACAAAAAAATGAACGATGAGCCCCAGGAGACTCCGTGTCCGGATGATACTTTTGATTTTACAGCGTGACTTTTCAAACGTGCTTTCCGATTCCAGCAGTCAATGCTGAAAGTAATATACATACCGCAAAAGAAATTGTCTCTGGCGCATTTGCTGACAGTTATTTTGAGTCTTTATGGAAGTGTTTACCCGCACGTGCCACCATGAATGCGAAATGGTGCAAACTTAAATCAACGTTGTCTATTTGTTGTCTACCGCGTCGTTGCAGATGACACGTGAGGCGAATACAAAGTGAAAAGCGCTTATGTCGTTGCATGTTGTTCATCAACTTGTATGGGGAGCGAATAAATTGATCTTAATAAGTGAAAAACACTTGGTTTCGGGTTACTTTCTTGCTAACTTGATTCAAAGACATCCACATGCGGGGGGTTAACGCGAGATGCCATAAGCATCTCGTTCCAACTGTGCATGTGCACACTCGTGAACCATAACATTGGCCTTTTAGCAACGTCGTGCCTATTATCGCGGAACAAAGGGCAAGAGCTAAATTTATCGCGGTCCCCACAGGTGGCCTCTTTAGCGTCGATGTGTGACAAATAACAAACAGTCTTAGGGGAAGTTTCTAATGCCTACAATCACCATAAATGCAAACATCTTATTTCGTGATACATTTATTACAAACCAATTAGTATTCATTCTGTCATTCTGCACGTATTATCCGATAGATAACATTGGATATATAAATATTAGTTTGATTTGAGTTGGTGATCATACATCTAGTACAAAATTAGTATTCATAATGTCGGTCTACACATTTTATTATATCAATCTAATTTGAGACGGTACATAATTTTGTGTTTTTTACGATTTCCACTTCTGCGCAGACCTTTCTTACCATTGGACGGGTGAGGTACACGACGCTCGTCCAGTATCGTTCGTTATTCGTTATTTCGATTGGAGGTACTAGTAAGTTGGAGCTGTCTTTCCCCCAGGCTGCCAGGGGGCAACTGCCGGAGTACAAGGTGTTCAGAGGTTTTGTAGGTAAGCCTCTGGCAAAGAAAAACTCAATTGTGGAAATACGCGGATCATGGTTTGCAATCAAAGCCGGTCTCTTTTCCTGGAAGCGGGTCATTTCTTCCGCTTATTAATTCTTTTGGATTTGAAAGCTCCACGGAGTAAGGGACCTTACCCCTTAGGCGCCGTGGTCGATATGGACTTGTTAGTAGTATTGAACTATACAGAGAAGAGGATAACAAATTAATACAATCGAAAGTTTACTTGTGTTTCGCCTTGTGGAGGTCTTTTGGAAACGACGTTCGGTTTGCAACCTCACGTTTCGCCAAAGGCTTCGGGTTGTTTCTTTAAAGATCGCTCCGTAAGACTTTGTAGGGATTTAGAAGACCACAGAGCGCATTATCATCGTGCAAAACGCGCGAATCTCGTATATTCTTGTCAGATCACGATACACTTTGTATCGAGATGCCCTCACATTCCTTGCCACCAAGTGGAGTGGAAACCACATGAAGATGTTCCTCGATTTGTTTTTGAATGATCTTGGTGAGAACTAAAAAAATCTTCTTACGATGAGCAATTACTTCAATTCTGCACTCTGCAACGGATTACCAACGTATACGTCGATTGCGTAAAGTAAATGTGTTTACTCCGTTTTGCTAAACATCGGTGTTACTGTTGTTACTTTGCTGGGGTTTGTTTTTCTGAGGGCCACCAGCTGAGCCTTGTTTGTGAAGATGTTCGAAAGGTTTGTAACAGACAGATGATCATCTGTGCCGCTAGTAGCTAAGTAAGTAACTGTCTGATTGATTCGCTTCTCACAGGTCATTTTCGCTTCGGGTGGTCATATAACCGTTAACATTCTTGTCAATTTAGAGAAGTAAGATGCCATCGGTCGGAGAGAGGAGTGGTAGTGGCATCATCATTAAGGATGGTGTTGTTGATGCATGCAAGTCTTTGAACTCGACTTGGACCACCCATGGGACTAGAACGAAGACTGCATGGCTGACCCGTGTGCAAAATCTGTTACATACATTAGCGTGTCGTGTGCAGCAGCATTTGGTGTACGGGGGCGTTGCAAGGAGAGGGGAGGGTCTGTAATCGAAATGTCTTATTCCAAAGTTTGAACTTGAGATGTTTGGCGTAGCTATGCAGGGTCAACAAATTCAGAGGGCAATGCTAACCTTGATGGACTCATTAGAGCGACTGCTACAAATAACATTTACGTATTTATTACATTTCAAGGCAAGGACAAGGGCACAGACCCCTTAGAATGGTGCAATATTTACTCCCCTTGCTTCACCCTCTATCAGATGTATAACTCTTCGATGTGCCTGATTGAAATTTTTAAAATTTATTCAGCCAGCTGTATAGATTGGTATCGTCAGTAACTTTCGATCTACGTGAGATAACAGTGCATAGCACGTTCAAGTATATAATGCGTCTATTTTCACAGAATTCGGGGACTGTTTAACTATTTTTTTTTTTTTTACCGTGTTCACACATTGCGTTTGGGAATGTGATGTACTTTGTATCATTTCAATTGCAGTTTCAAAAGATCTGCGATGAAATTGGTTAAGCGTGGATAGCGACTTAAGTTAAGGTCATGTACGCTTCGACGCGGGAGGGCGTCGTTGCGAATAGAGATCGCCGAGGGTGCTGGCCGATTGGCGACGCCTTAGCCCGAATAGTCGCGAGCTATGTGCGGAATCCCAAACAGCACTGGTGGTGAATAGGACCTCATCAGGAGACAAGAGACACTTCGACTGGCAAAGGTCATTGAACATCTCTGCGCCCTCATCAATCAACTGACAGGGTGTCCTTTCGGTCAGTCGACTGCAGGCTTGCCTGGTAGTCTACACCTCGTGACACAGGTCGGTTGTTCGTTCACTTTCCTTCTGTTACATGTTTATACTTCCTAACGTACGGTTCTAATTGTAGGGAGCATAAAGCTGCTCGTTGCATGTCATCTCAGATACAAACTTTTATTGATCATTCAGGACTTTCAGGTTGGCAATAAGTTTTCTTTTAAACCACCAAACTCACAGTTTAGAACACATTTTTTGAATATGTTACCAATGCATTCTTCATTACGATGAAGGATATCAATAAGAACACATTGTCTATTCACGTCAACATACAATTTCAGACTACCTATTAGGAATTTAGGATAGAAGTAAAATAGAGCCGAGCTTTCGAACCTATTAAATATTTGTATCGAGTCATAATTTGACAGGTTACGTACCTAAAAAATTGAGTTAGTATACAAACGCACAAGAGGGGCGACGGAGTAAAACGGCAAAGGCCAATCTACAGTAAAGGCGAAATCGGGTCTGAAAGACAAGTCTAGCACCCTGTGTCCTGGCTATTGAGGTGCTAATTACTTCATTTGTGATATCCCCGATCAACTGGCATCGGATGGCCTCGTGCCACTGGCCTCAGTGACCCATCGCTGCGTCATAAAAGTCTATCAATAGAAGAGATGTTGCCATCAACAATAGCTTAGAACTTATATATAATACGCCCATTATCTATCAATAGCAGAGATACGGTCAACAACAAAAGCTTGTAAGTTATATATGATACGACCATTATTCAGTGGTGAAATGTTCCATCAATTGCAGAGATACTGTCAACAATAGCTTAGAAGTTATGTATAATACGACCATTATTCTGTGGTATAATGTTCCATCAATAGAAGAGATACTGCCAACAACAAAAGCAGTTATAGTATAATACAATCATTATTCTCTTGTACATAATTTAACACCGCTATTCTTGTCATGATTATCGCCATTTATGCGAATCATCACCCATTCTTCTGATTTAACCTTGTAACATCAGTGGATGATTAGATTCTACCATTAACCCATTCGGGCCCGGGGCCTCGTTGCAGAAAGAGATACAACAGATAAGTATGTTGTCAGTCCAGACATTTGAGCATTGAAACCAATCAGATTTGCGCAATTATAACGCATGATCTGTTTTACTATAAATTGTAACTTACAAATCGAAAGAGTTCAAACAAAGAGGAAATTGAATATGAATAATTATTCTTTGCTCATGTTCAATCACTTACTATCGATAGAATACATATTTCTGCGACGGGGCCTGTATGACTGGTCTGAACGATAGGTGAGCATTGATATTATGGAGAATGCCCAATCGGTTAGGTCTGAATGGGTTAAAATCGCAGTCATGTTATGAATATAGATATTTCATCTGGCTTTCGAGACGTGAATAAACATCCCCTCTCTCTGCAAATATTTTGATAACAATAGCACTCCCCACCAAATTATAACAATCTCTGTCGTAAAATTAATCAAGCTATTTTTATCAGGACTAATATAACTCGATGCATGCATGCAACTTTTTCTCTTTCAATCCCACAATAATAACCTAAATATCAACAGATAATGCGTCAATCAATCGGCATTTCAATATCGCGACCAAATAATCTCTGTCGCATAATGAATTATCTCTCTTTCTTTTTACATTGGCTACTGTATGTGAGCGCAATTCAGCTACTGTACCCTTTTAGTCTCCCCCCGGTATCATTAAAACGTATGTACAGTCCAGGTATTTCCAGGAAGACCTCATTTCCATACACAAAAACAGTGTCAAGGACCATTAGGGCGCAGTCACATATCATCAGATATCGTAAACGGACGCCCGATTTGTCTACGCTCGATGAATTGACAATTTGCAAAAAAACAAAAAACAATTGTATAAGTAGTGAATGACAGTCTCCATTGCTCCATGCACACATACTTTCCGTTGGATGGAACAACGTACGTCGCCTGACAGGGAACAGACGAGAAACGCTTGCGGACGGATACGAACGGATCTCATATTTTACTCTCCGCTAAGCATCCGCTTACGCTCTCCAATGATATGTGACCGGGCCAAGAATAAATGCCGTAGAAAAAGAGTGGAAATTGAGCCCTGACGTGTTTGTGTGCGCATGCGATTTTTCGAGCACGCATTAGTTGGCACCACCACCCTCGCGCCTATTTTTGAAGTGGTGGTCACGTGACAGCTACATGTAAGTGTCAATGACATGTAGCAAATTGTTCTCCAGGAATTAAGGTCAATGGCTTGCGTCTCCTTATCGCTGCTGATGCGATATACACTTTCTCATCTCTCTCCGTTTTATTTATCTATCTTATGTTATCTTCGTTATTTTGTCAGCTGTGCTTTCCACGTAAGTTTGTTTTGCTCGTTGCCATGGTAGCGGACACATTGACTCGGAAGTCGAGGGGTGCAAATTAGTGCTAATGGACAACCATACAAAACGTGGAACTTGACATCTATCATTCTGCGTTCATGTAGAATTGGTGAGTGACATGATAATTCTGTTAAAACTTGTAGTGAGCATATTTCTTGGGAAGCGAGTGTTACTTGCTTGTTCTCACTGCGCAATCAGTAGATTTACTCACAAATAATTATACACATATAGGTATAATAAAAAAAAATATCTGTTTCCTTACCGTGTATATGATAATATAAGTTACAGAACATGACTGTATGTGAATGTATGATGAACAAATAAAAATGTTTCTGGGGAAATGAAGTCTCATTGCCACATACCTGGCATATTTAACTTGGTTATTGCACTTGCGGACCACACGAAAGATCGACTTGGCCAAATCTAGACGACAATGTAAGATATGTGCTATGTATGTGGCCTCGTAATCATCCGACGTGGTTTAATCCGCACGCATGTTTTGCTGTCAAAGATGGTCGTTTGCATCATCAGTACTTATAAAGCGCTCTCACGACACACATCATCATTCCCGTGATGCATTTGCGGCCGGAGCTATAATTGTTTGATTAATGATGGCACATAGGTGCCTTTGACGCATCAATGAGGAATCGATTACCGAGGGAGCAACGATCGGGACTGGATCTCATTTGGACGGCTCTGATAATGTCACTTCAATGATTCGCGGTTATCTGTTCGATCGGGTGCAAGCCAGGGAGTCCAGATGAGTTTTGTCAAACATTATCCGAAGAGGGGGTCGCCTTTTCTCCGTATTTTTCGCCCGTCAGAAGCAATCCCAATCACAAAACTCAACCTGAAAAGCATCTGGCCTGTAGCATTCCCCTCCTTGTCACTGATATCTACAGGTCCTTCACAAACATAAGGGGTGTCGTATTTTCACCAGATTTTTTCGCCCGTCAAAAGCGATTCCATCACAACTCAAACCTGAAATCCATCTGGTCCTTTTCTCCCCTCGCCCCACTCACCACTGATCTCTAGAGTTGCTGTAAAGTTAGACTCGCACTCCTGCATGATTTCTACTGTTACAGTTGAACGTGTAAGACAACAGGCACAGGAGACGTAACCGAGCTGGAACTGTACGAGGAGAGCTAGCGCTGGTAATGCAAAGAGACGGACACCCTCTCCCATGTGCATACCGAGCGATCTACTTCCGTGCATCGGTCGTTGACTTTGCGCAAGTCACCGGCGAACCCTTCAGCCAGATAACAATCCTTTTGGATGTTTGTTTCTTTCTGTTTTTAAAGTCCAACCGTGCCTTGATATTAATAAACGTCACTCAGCAAGTTCCGAACGAACCCTTATCCTTGTAATAACTCTTACACCATTCTGTCGAATATCTTTATATTATCTTGCTCTGTAATTCATTCATTTATTCGACATGTTACCACTGAATCTGCATGACCTGGAATCAATTTTAACAAGTTTCACAGTGCCTCTGCAATTCTGAAGTTTCTCTGTTATTCACTACTATGGCAAATGCCACATGATAATTCCAATAAATAAATTTATTCCGTTTTAATTTTATGTCAATTTCCTCTTCTTTAATACACACATTCGAGCAACATCTCAAGCCTAGTCAACAAAATAAGCTCGAACATCTGTGTAACAATTTCCACATTTTGTGTTTGACTTATGAGGCCATATGTTGTTTGTGCGTCTCATTAATATAAAATGAATCATATGGTTCTGATTCGTAGACTT
>JAUELG010057479.1:0-11219 GCA_031471515.1 Dendraster excentricus | reverse complement strand
GAGGCAGATTTTCCCTGTTGACGATGAAAATTTCCCTGTCAGCATGCAAAAAAGGGCTGATTTTGCATGATTTTCAAGGTATTTTTCCCGGTCAAAGCAACCTGCCCCCCTCCCCCCCCCCTGCCCCCCGCCTTTTACGCCACTGGAGACGTGGAGAAGACGAGCGTAGCCCTGGACGAGACTGATTCTTTTACACTAAGGAAGCAACATATTAAGGGCCCAGATCATGGCCAGCCTTGAATGTCAGTGGTAGGACCTGCACTCAACCGGGCAGCCAGTGTAATTCTTCAAGGATGATATCTATCATTGTCATAATTATCATTCAGCTGAAAAGCACAA
Source organism: Dendraster excentricus (assembly GCA_031471515.1). Lineage (NCBI taxonomy): Eukaryota > Metazoa > Echinodermata > Echinoidea > Clypeasteroida > Dendrasteridae > Dendraster > Dendraster excentricus. The sequence continues at coordinate 10,880 of JAUELG010057479.1, read as the reverse complement.
TCAAAATTGCTAAAGGACAAACTTACACAACTGCATGTATTTGGGCTAAAGAAATGACAACATATTTTTTCACGAACTGCAGAGAGTTGTCATTTGGATAAGAATCAGTACATTAATAACAAACAAAATGTATTGCTTGAAAGCGGCAACAAAATTTCGTAGGAATGCAGAAAAAACTTGGATAAAACAAACTGAGCATGCGCCAAACTGAAGGACTTGGTATATTTAAGGAGCTACTAAATTAGAGGCATTAAAACGCTGTATCCATGTATTAGAACCTGTAAATCACGAATCCAGCATTAAACTTTAATAATCATATCCGGGAATTATATCTCACTATTGTCAAAACAATTGGAGACCTCTCATTAAAACTCGCGCGCTGATAAGCAATCAATGTCACATGGGCTGTAACGTGTAAAAAGTTAGTCGCATCGAATTTTTGTACACAAAATGACTGGTTTGACTGCTTCATTTCATGAGCTTATTTTTCATAAAGAAATAAAATGTGTAGATATCTTATTCGGAACGAATATTCGTATCAATACATTTCTACATACTCAATGAAATGGTTTGTCCAGATTTTGTGTTTTTTTAATGTGTGTGTAGTGCGTATGTGTGTGCGTTAGTGCGTGTGTGTGTATGTGTGTTTGTGTATGATATATCTATACCATGTGTCTATTATAATTGCTTTTAGTTTTTGTTTTTATATAACATGCTTTTGTGAACAATAGCCAATAAGGCGAGACATACGTCAAACTCAAATACGGGTATGAAAGCACCAACAATGACATCCTCATCGGCCAATCAGTGGCTCACAGCGGCTTAAGGAGAATTAAATTTAATAAACTAGTGCCTGATCTATGTGACACCATCAAGGAATAACAGGTGTTGATTTGCTCGTTGCTTGAAAGATTGAACACCAGAGTCGTTGATCTCGCCACCTGTGCTCTCTGGTAGGTTGTTCCAAAGAGGGACTGCTGTGTGGAGAAAGCTTCTACATGTTGAGTATGTTCTAGAGGTGGGTATTTTGAGGGCATGTCTCGGCATTGCCCTGCTGGTTCGTGTTGATCTTCTTATCACATATGGTGGAGAGAGCATGGACTTCATGTCTGCAGGGCAAAGATTGGTCTACATCTTGTAGAGTACTGTTGCAGCAGCGACGCGTCTTTGGTGTTGGAGAGATGGGATATTAAGTTGTGATTGTGCGTCTTCTTCATTTATGCCGATGACTCGAAAAGGTTTCCTCTGGATAGAGTCCAGCAGTCCAAGGGCAGTGGCAGATGCATTAATCCAGCATAGCGAAGCTTACTTTATTACAGTGAGTAATTGTGACGTGTAGATGGTAGCTGTTCCTGCAGCATCAAGCTTGGTAGCTACCCTCCTTAATGCTCCTAGTTTTTGTCCAGCTCTTGCTGTTAAGTTGGTGATATGTTTTGTCCAATTAAGTTTCTTGTCCATAGTGACTCCCAGGATGGAAAGCTCATCTACATCTGTTAGTATTGCATTCCCGAGGTGTAGGTCAGTCCTTGTTGGTGTTCTCTTCCGAGAGATTATCAGGGCTTTACACTTACTTGGCTCAACAAATTTATTGACTAGCATTATATTCATAGCACAGCTCAAAGCAATAAAGGATTCTTTTCCAGAAAAACCAAATCTATAGGTACAGTAGTTATGCCCAAGATATCGACCACGTTCCAAATATTAGATGTGCTCAAGTGGCCACATATTGCATCGCTTGAGGGCTTTTCGGTCTTAATTCGGTTTGGTATCGGTGTAGTTGCGGGCATCATTCGGATAGAACATGTTAATTTTTTCTTGCGGTTTCAGTTCGGCCGAATCCAAATGACTTCAGAACCGAACCCAGCCCGAACGTCAACCCCGACACCAGATGGAATCCACTCCGAATCCTCCCCGCATTCTCCGAACCGTCCCCGACACGTCCCCATAAGCACCCCGATTCGTCGGAATAGGTTCTTTCGACTAGGCTCGAAAGAACCCACTCCGACAAATTCGAAGTCCGAACTGAACTCCGACAAGAGACCGACAATTCCGATATCACTTCGCCACCAAACCGCTGGTGTCGGTTTGGGTTCGGTTTAGTAAACCAATAACGTGATCGAATAAATTTCTGTTTTTCCCCATGCATGGCGACAGGTTATGATCCGCATTAACACTTTGACCCTGGAACGTCCGTGGGACACACTGACCGTCTCTCATTCGTCAATTCATAAGGACGACGGGACGGTATCTACCTTCTCATTGGCTAGTAGCAACGTGACGTCATTGTTCCTACCAGGTGGCGAGACTGTGGTTCGCTTCTGCAGTGATGAGATGGTTGCGCTCACGGGTTACGCGCTTGATGTGTACTCGTTCGATGGAAATGGTATCAAATTAACTTTTCATAATCAGTCAGATCGTAATAATTATATTTAACGTTTGTTTTAATGGACCTTTTAAAAGACGCTGCTTGTCCCATATCTCAATTCCGATCTAAGGCCAGTACATTCCACACCTAGCACAATACATCGTGCAACCTGATATGGATGAATTCTTATGTTACCTCAATTGATAAATATGTTATCTTCCTGCCTCCCATGACCCTTTCTTTCGAAGCGTTTGCATCCTCAAGGCCCCAGCTCGCAGGCCAAAATAGAAAGTTATAAAGAACTATACATATAATTGTTTATATTATATGACCTATATAGATACTGGTATGCGATTGGTCAAAATGCTGTTACGTGACCATCGCTACAAGGATGAGAAACTGTATGTTTCCCGGGAAATATAACGCCATTTGTTTAGCACGGGGGCCGTTATATTGCCCTACTTTTCCCTACTGATGACGTAACAATAGGTATGACAATGCTGTGAGCGTATTAAAATGCGCGTATTGGACTTATTTTATATATTTATCTTGATTTCTATCAATATAGGTTATCACAATATAACATATATTGACCTTTTCCTTCAGGAATCATATAACATGTAATTTCCCTTAGGAGTTATATATTTGTCTCGGAATACTTTATTTTTCCTCAGCGCTACGCACTTCGGAAAAAATATATAATGTCCCTCGACAAAAATATAAAACCGTCCTCGAGGATCTAAAATGTTATATTGCCCCTCTGGGCAGTCAATCTCTGTATAATGCTTGGTACAGCAACCCATCTTCTCCTGTAACAATATGGATGTTGAATTTTAAATAGTATATTCAAAATTGACGCCTGCATTTGTATGGCTTTTAACAAACTTACAAGTATCCACGTTCAACTTTCATCACAACTGTCATCGAATAAAGTATCAACAAGCTATTATATAAAAGGTTCAGTGTGTGCTTCAATAAATTATACGTGCAATATAAAACAAATTAATAAATGTACATGGTCCCCAATGTGCAAAGATTTAGTTTGACCATATCTATGTTATCCATTTAATGATGATTTGCAGGAACCGATCTTGAAGTCGTCGATGAGAATGTGTTCGGTTGTGTGTCTGGGGTGCATTTCATCGAAGCCACGGCGAGGGTTTATAGATTGCCACGACCAGAGCGATGAGATCGACTGTGGAGGTGAGTCTATGAGCGTGGGGTTTATCGATTGCCACGACCAGAGCGATGACATCGGCTATGGAGGAGAGTCTAGTGGCATGAGCGTGAGGTTGATCGATTGCCACGACCAGAGCGATGAGATCGGCTGTGGAGGTGATTCTAGTGGCATGAGCGTGGGGTTGATCGATTGCCACGACCAGACCGATGAGATCGGCTGTGGAGGTGAGTCTAGTGGCATGACCGTGGGGTTGATCGATTGCCACGACCAGAGCGATGAGATCGGCTGTGGAGGTGAGTCTAGTGCCATGAGCGTGGGGTTTATCGATTGCCACGACCAGGGCGATGAGATCGGCTGTGGAGGTGAGTCTATGAGCGTGGGGTTTATCGATTGCCACGACCAGAGCGATGACATCGGCTGTGGAGGTGAGTCTAGTGGGATGAGCGTAGGGTTGATCGATTGCCACGTCCAGAGCGATGAGATCGGCTGTGGAGGTTAGTCTAGTGCCATGAGCGTGGGGTTGATCGATTGCCACGACCAGAACGATGAGATCGGCTGTGGAGGAGAGTCTAGTGGCATGAGCGTGGGTTTGATCGATTACCACGACCAGAGCGATGAGATCGGCTTTGGAGGTGAGTCTAGTGCCATGAGCGTGGGGTTGATCGATTACCACGACCAGAGCTATGAGATCTTCAAGCAATATATGCCAAATATTTATATGAATTTACATACATTATCAATTTTCAATCAGAGCAATTTACCAATACACCCCCACTTATCGGTGCCCCTCACCTCACCACACCCTTCCGTCACTCTCTTTCGAAACCCATCCCGCTACCCCCTCAGAAGTTCTGTATGGTACATGTATTACAAAATTATATTATAATAATTATATAATAATGATAGTTTTATTTACAATCATAAATGGGAATGAAATGTATTCTAAACTAATATTTCAGTATTTGTATTGCTTTGTTGAATAGAGCTAGACTGATTGATTGTCGAGTGTGCATAGATAATCCATTAAACAGTTCCCAGATACATAGAAGTAAGCCTACGCTTCTGTGTTTTGGCAAAACTAAATTAATACTTCCAGTGGAGAGATTGTAGTTTTCCTGAAGTTAAATTCTCTTTCAAATATTCAGGTGCCAAATCATTCAATCTTTTTTACATCAAGACTATTTATGCCTCGATCATTTGCTAATTTTCTACCAATTCAAAATTTAAAGGTATCTAGTAACTTTTTGACCTGTTCACAAAATGATGAATGGTTGATGCAATGTATTTTGTTATTAATCTCAAGTCAAATGGACGTTGCATGGCCAAGTAATTATTAAAAATGCAAAGTGATATTTACTAACACACTGCACTAATTTTGTATACGGTTTCGAAAATCCAACGGATAACTTTTTATCTGAACACTTAAATCGAACATATTTTTGTAACCAAAGGGAAATTTGAAAAGTCCAAACCTATCCCATGATGTTATTGTTAATACAAATACAACAATGTATGACGGAACCGCTAGAATTCAAATTTTATTTAGACAATGTTTTAAGTCCCTTTTAAATATTATGAATATTACATTATTCGCTTGATAATGTATAGGCAATGGATATACATTTTAAAAATTTGCTATGAGTCATTCTACCATCCCTGATCTGTAATTCGTGTACCACGTGTAATGTGCCCGACTGCCTTATCACCTCACCATATATATCCGGGAGCCAGCGAGGATCAGGGTAGCTAAAAAGGTTAGCAATTTTCATGTACACATAGTGATTTAGTATATATGCCCCTTATAGAAATGAAAGGCTGGCTGGTTATTGGTTTTACGAGGTAGCCTTTTCAGCTAGGCTATATATAGCCTAATTTATTTTTATTTGTTTTAATTTTTTTTCGGGGTGTAATATGTTATGTCATATTGATTATGCAATATATTATATATGATGCCCATGTATATCACATCGACATATGTGATGGGGCTTCCCACATTTAGACGTTAGTAAAAACGAATTTACGTTCCAGTTTAGTTCCCAGTAAATCCAACCGAATTAGAGACTATTATTTCATCTTGAGTCAAGTACAATACTTTGCATGGTGGCAGCGGCAACAAGGACCTTGCTAGACTGAAATGACAGTTTTGAGATCGCCATGCCTAGGTTGGGACGCCGTGTGCACGCCGTATTCCCCCTGTGATATTGAATGGCGAATCTGCACTGATTGAGCTGTGTGTGTACAACGCTGGTACACGCACTCGACGCTCATGCACGGATATCGGAACGTTCGAGAGGCGCTGACTTTGAAATAAGTGCGCAGCTACGTACGTACCGGCCAAGTACGTACGCACGGCCGGAAAACCACCGAGTCGCCTCCTGATTCTACCCCAGCGGTTCCGGGCGGCAGCTAAGCCAATTAGCTGATAGTAATTAACTGAATTGAGCCCGAGTACAGATCGTGAGATTTACCGCTATATCAACTGACGACGATGACGACGACTTCAGCACATCAGACTCCCCCAGTGGCAGCCCTTTCACACTGGGCCTGAGTCCAACGAGTGAACGACGGAAGACCAGCGGCAGCCCATTCACGCTGGGTCTGGGTCCCCGATGCGGCGAGCGACGGACAACATCGGAGGGAGCTACCGGGGTGTGAATTTCTACCCTTGCGACGGGCGATGATTGGAGCTACCGAGTGAACTTTTAATCCTGCGGCGGAGATCGACAGGAGCGGCGGCGGAGAGGAACAACGCCGGAGCCACGGAGCAGACACTGCAGCTGAAGATAACAGACTTTTACAGTCCTGAGACTGAGTGAGTTTTTATTTTTCAAGCAAAATGATTATCGATATAAAATCATTGACTTGAAACATAATGGACGCTTTGCAGTGTGTGTGCATGTTGATCAAACTTGAAGTTTGAACATTTTAGAGACATTAATCAGAAACATTAATGATAATAGACGCTTTGCTTGAGTACATGCACATTAAAAACCTTGAAGGTTGACCAATTTGAGTTAGAGACACTGAATAAAGTCACTCTTACCGGCTAAAAGAGACTCAGTTTGATTACGCTGGAATTAGAGTGCAGGATAGGTCATTTAACTGTGAAACTGATTGATTATGCTGTATGTTCATTGAGTATTGATGTACCTGTAGGATAGGGTATATTTCGATGTAACCCTACTCCTTTTTGTAATGGTAGGATAAGGCCAAAGTGACCTTACTCCTTTATGTAACAGAATAGCACTTGAATTTATGTACCTGTAGGATAGGGTATATTTCGATGTAACCCTACTCCTCTTTGTAACATCAGGATAAAGTCCAAGCTGACCTTACTCCTTCATGTAACAGGAAATTCCCGATAATATTAGTGATACAATTATTGGTCAGTCAAACAAACAAAAAAATTGCTCACTAATAGAATTAGTGTTAGACATAGATTAGGTACACATAGGTACACAAACAAACATACATCACCATGGGGGAGATGACAGGAATAAACCCTCCTTGCATGGACTGGTCGTCAAAAGACCTGCCTACTGAGTTTAAGAAGTTCAGATACTACTGTGAGCTCATATTTTCTGGCCCCTTGAGTAGGAAAACTGACCAAGAAAAGGGTACCTACCTGTTGTTGTGGATGGGTCGATAAAGCATCCAAATCCACAAGTCATGGGAAGGCGAGCTCAACACACCTGAGGAGCTTTTCAATGCTTTTTCTAAGCATTTTGAACCGAAGACAAATTTTCGTCTCGCTAGGTTCCAGCTCCAAAAGTACAAACAGGAGCCAGATGAGGCAATCGATGATTTCATGGCCAAATGCCGTATTCAGGCACAGCGGTGCAAATTCGACGAAGCAGAGTTACAGAGCCGCCTTATTCATCATTGGCACTTCAAGCAAAAAAGTGCAACAAACGCTTCTGGCAAAAGATGATAAACTCACTTTAAACACTGCATTAGACATTGCAAGAACGCAAGAAGCTACGGAGGCAGACATGATGCAACTTCATGGGAGAACGGCGAACGTGGACGTGATGAAGCAACGCACCCATGAAAAGAAACGATGCTCGTTTTGTGGGCTGTCCCACCCACCAAGGAAATGCCCTGCCTATGGTAGTACATGCAGAAGATGCGGGAAGATGAACCACTGGGAGAAGTGTTGCAGACAGGAAGCTCCTGCACGTCAGTACCAGAAGAAATCAGAAGGTTCAAAGAACTTTGCAAAGAAACAGGCAAAGGGTCAGAGACCAAAGAAATTTCATGAGATGAAACATGAAGAAGCAGAAGAAGAAAGAGTACAAACAGAATTTGAAAATGTACAATTTGAAACAAATCTGTAGACGAAATTAAAAGAAAGGAAGCATTTGCAGAGGTCGGGGTAGACATTGGACAGAGAAAAAATGCTACACTAAAGGCTAAAGTGGACACAGGTGCACAAGGAAACATCCTCCCTCTACGCATATACCAGCAAATGTATCCAGACCGTGTGGACGGGAACGGAAGGCCCCTAGTTGGAAGCTTGGAAGCAACTACAACAATCACAGGTTACAACGGGAATGTGATACCACAACTAGGCAGTCACACACTTAGATGTGGCCACAATTAACGACAGGCGGACGCCGAGTTTTTTGTCGTGGATACAAATGGAGCAGCAATCCTCGGATTGAAATTGTGCATACACCTGGATATAGTAATCATGAACTTCACCCTGAGCGGGAACAGCAGATGCACCATAAGAGACAAGGAGCACCTGAGGTCACTATACTCGGACCGATTTGATGGCATCGGAAGATTTCAAGGAGATTATCACATAGTGATAGATAAGAATGTGGCCCAGTCATCCACCCTGCACGGCGATGTCCGATAGGAATCAAAGACGACATAAAGAATGAGCTGGAAGAAATGGAGAAACTGGGGGTAGTTGAACCGTGGTCACCAAACCCACCGACTGGGTTTCCAGTTTAGTGTACTGTCAGTGTCAATGGCAGATGGAGGATCTGCCTAGACCCCAAAGATCTCAACAAAGCCATCAAGAGGAGCCACACGGCTATGCCGACCATAGACGAGGTGAGACACCAGTTCGAGGGGGCAACTGTTTTCAGCACCTTGGATGCTCGGCACGGGTATTGGGCAGTGCAGCTTGATGAAGAATCCAGCTACCTAACCACGTTCAATAGCCCGTACGGTCGCTACAGGTTCAAAAGGCCACCGTTTGGACTGTGCGTATCACAGGATGTCTTCCAACAGCGAATGACGCAGATACTGGAGCAATGCCCAGGTGTCGTTGGGATGGCAGATGACATCGCTGTTATCGGAAAGACAGAGGAGGAACACGATGCCAACCTACACAATCTGATGCGTGTAGCGACAGAGAATGGACTCGTTCTGAACTGGGACAAGTGCCACATCAAGCAAGACAAAGTGAGATTCTATGGACTTGTCTTCAGCAAAGACGGAGTACAGCGAGATCCGCAGAAGACAACAGCCATAACTGGCATGAAGTCGCCACAGAATGTAACAGAACTGCGAGAGTTCCTAGGCATAGTGAACTACATGTCTCCATTTATCCCAAGACTTGCCTCACAGACGGCACCACTGAGATAATTGGTGAAGAAGGATGTGGAGTACAAGTGGACGGAGTCACACCAGAAGGTGTTCGAAGAAATCAAGGAAGCAATCTGTAAGGATGTCACACTTGTCTACTTCAACCCAAAGCAACCAACCGTTCTTGAAGTCGACGCATCATCCAAGGGATTAGGTGCAGCCCTTATCCAGGAAGGCAGACCCATAGCGTTCGCATCCAAGGCCCTAACAGACACGGAGCAACGCTACGCCAACATAGAGCGAGAGATGCTAGCAGTCATATATGCGTGTGAGAAATTTCACGCATACGTGTATGGGACAACATTCACTGTCCTATCGGACCACAAGCCGCTAGAGATGATTACTCTCAAGAACCTAGGAACAGCGCCTCCAAAACTTCAGCGTCTTCTACTGAGACTCCAGGGGTACGACATGAAAGTACACTACAAACCAGGAAAGGAGATGCTACTATCGGACGCCATGTCGAGACTGAATCCCCTACCCCCTGAGTCCCCCGAGGCACCGATGCGTGTAGAATTCGTCATGTTCTCTGACCAGAAGCTTCAGGAATTGCGGACCGCAACACTACATAACAGCGAGCTGTTCGCATTGAGAGACGTCATCCTACAGGGATGGCCAGAAGAAAGACAAGAACTCGCCAAATGCCTCATCAAGTACTGGCCCTTCCGTGATAAGATGTCTATCGACGACGGAATCATCCTCAAAGGTTCCAGACTCATCATTCCGGATGAACTTAGAGCAGACTACCTGGCCAAGATACATGAAGCTCACCAAAGTGTAGTCAAGTGTCAGCTAAGAGAATGTCCAGTGTGCCAGAAATATGGCAATGCACGACCGGCCGAACCGCTCCGGCCCCATGAAATCTCCACGAAACCCTGGCAGACAATTGCAGCAGACCTGTTCACATTAGAGAATGCCGAGTACCTACTAGTGGCGGACACCTACTCCAAGTTCCCCATAGTCAGGAATATGTCGGGTCACCCCACGAGTGCAGCTGTCATCTCTGCCCTAAATGAGATCTTCTCTGAGCATGGGACGCCAGAAAAACTGATCAGTGACAATGGTCCACAATTCAGCAGCGCAGTGTTTGAGGCATTCAGGAAGGAATGGAACTTTACCCATGTGACCTCAAGTCTCAGATACCCGCAGTCCAATGGGTTTATTGAGCGCCAAGTCAAGACTGTAAAAACTGCAATGGCAAAGGCGAGAGATGCCCACACAGATCCAAACAAAGCGCTTCAGTACTTGAGAGCCACACCCATAGATGCTCACCTTCCATCACCATCCGAACTGCTGCTTGGTCGGAAAATAAGAACCAACCTGCCAAGCAAAATCGCGAATCGGCTGCCTGAGAAGGATGAAATCTACCAACGGCTGCAGACCAGACAAGATGAACAGAAGAAGTACTTTGACAAAAACACCCAACTGCTCCCAACACTTCATCCAGGACAAAATGTTCGTGTCCAGAACCAGGAAACAAAGAAATGGGAGCAAGGCCGTGTTATTCGTAAGAGGTTAGAGCCTAGGCCATATGATGTGTACACCCCTATTGGTCAGGTGCTTCGCCGAAACCGGAGACACATCCGTCCCGCCTTTGAAGCATATGACCAACCCAGACCACACACAAATGCAGACAATCACATGCACCAAACGCTACCTGAGCAAAGCACAACACAACATGCTCACAATGGTTTGCACAATGATGTACAGGACCACTACCGTCCAAACACACCA
>JAUELG010057369.1:0-11222 GCA_031471515.1 Dendraster excentricus | reverse complement strand
TAGATAATCAACTGGTGAACAACCTCATGAGTCGTAGGGTGAACGTTATACTTGATTTGTTTTCATTTGGGTTTGTTGACCGTAGTTGTTAATTGTTATAGTTACATAATTATATCTGTATGGACAAAATCGGACAGGGCATGGATTATGCATCTAAATATGTATTTATGAAGACATCTAGCCTAAATATGGCCTCGTGCAAGGCAGTATAACTGGCACACATTTTGATTTGAACATTTGCAATGGACACTTGACAATATGGAGCCCATGTATACTAATGGATATGCGACCTACCTGATGTATTGTAGACATGTGTAAAGAGCCTCGTGCATCTGCCACCAAATGCTGAAGACCTTTTGCTGACATCGAACACGGTAAATGAAACGTTATAATGATCATTATGATCATAATGATTAACCAGTAGCAACGTTATTATTTTATTCGCAGAATCATAGTAAGATTATTGATGAATATTTTTATGATAAATAACAAATACTGTATATTACCAGAAAATAGCAATGCATGTTGCCATGATTATACACTAATTACATATGTGTATCGCTTGCATTTGCCAAATGTAATTCATCTTGTTGTATACGATATTATAGAAAATAGTCAAGAACACCTCACTTAAAATGATCATAGCAAAAACAATGCGCACCGATCGTGAAATTGTTCTCAATCTTAAGATTGCAGAGTAGTCTACCCAGTCTACTATTCTTTTAAAAAATTCATTAGACAACAAACATTTATCCTCACTTAGCATTATATTCTTTCAATACATCCCCCATTCATTTTATAATTAGTAGGCCAACATGTATTAATAAGTTGTTCGCTGGCTTCCATTTTGTTTTGTTTTCACCAACTGTCTCATAATGAGTTACATCTCATATCCCCTTTCCTTTCCACTAGCTTGAATCATGGCAACAGGATCTCTTCCGTCGACATCGACAATGGAATCAACCACCACCTCGACCGGCACCGAGGGGATGGACAAAGATGTCATGCTGTACATCATCTTCAGTGCCATCGCGGTCGTCTCCTTCCTCCTTCTCCTCGTCCTCATGTACTACGTGCACCGAACAACGAGACGCCAGCTGGAGAGCGTGGAGAAGGAGATACAGGAGGAGAGAGACAGGCTCCGACTCGAGAGGGAGAGAGAGAGGGGGAGACTCGTCAGAGACAGTCACCCACAATGCACCGCGCGAGTTGTGGCGACTTCGGCCACCAAGGGCAAGGTTAACCCAAGTTCAAATCATCGCTCGCCGGAAGTGTTCGCAATATCCCCTACCATTGGTCATTCTGGTGAGACTCCTTTGTAGGAGCAGCCGTGAACTGCCACCGGGACAACCTTTATGATGCATCACTTGGGACGAATTCTTATACATAATTCATACATTTGGCTATCACCATGGCAACTACAACTCGTTTTCTGATGTAGTTACACGAGATGACCATGTTCCAATTTTCGCTGGTCTGGAGTGTTTGCAATATCCCCTATTATCATTGATCTCTTTGGATAGACTCCCGAGTAGGAACGAATTGAGACCTTGATATAACAATGATAACTCAGTGTCAAGATAATAAGTGATTGCTGTTGCTGTAACCATGAAACTGCAACGCCCAACACTCTTGATTGCACTGAATGAACACAAACACGCCAAGTAGAGCTTGACACACCTTTGCCAGTTTCAGGTCGTCGTAGTAGGTTGTGCGCCGATCCTACGTCCATTATGACTAAATAGAATTGACTACAATATAACTGGGACATTCAAATCCAATAATCGAAATATGGAAACAGAAATAATGAAATTGTGTCTTTGATTCTGTCTGTGTATTAATTCACATTGGATAAGAAATCAAGCGGGGCCAGCCGTTGTGCAATTTTTTGTGAAACTACTTTAGGTGGCCAGGCAAACTAAACGCATGTTATCTTCTTTTCATCTCTATTACTAACGTACGCATCAACTTTTTGTAAACCATTTGACCCAAACATATTTGGTTTATTTTAAAACATTTTAGTAATTGTTTTTCTCTATATTGTGAAGCCCCCACTTCCGAAAACCTCTCCAGAGTAGAATTCCATCCTTGACCTGTTGTGACATAATCAGGTTTGAACTAACAAACCTTCAATTTCAATCGCTGTAGCTATGTCAGAAGAAAGGCTTTTGTGTGGATGTTCTTTTTGTACTTATCTGTTTTGTTAATCTCATGGTAGCTGACCAGTAAATGACAGATGATGTCACAACAGGTCAACAACAGCCTTTACTCTGGATCCCCTTTATCATGCCAAAATGGTTGCCATAATCATAATAATGTTAGCTGAACAGCCTGACGGTGAATCAGCTTCAAGCTCCCACCGCATGCATCTGTCCCTGTTTGGAAGAAAATATCAATTATAATATTTTGTTTATTTCGCTATCTTGTTTTACGATTAAAAAAGAAGAAATTTATGAATTATTTAGTTACTTTTATGTACTGTATTTTCATAATTGTGAAACACAGTTATTCTATTTTCTTTCTGCATTTGTCTTGTACGAACAAATTAAAAGAGTAAATAATAAAATGTTTATAATGGTGATTACAATTATTATCAGGAACTGTGACATAGTAATTTACAATAAGAATTTTTTTTTTATGTTACCCCATTAGGAAATTATTCATTTTCAACTCAATTAATAGTTTGCCGTTGACAAGTTGTACATGTCTGATATGTGATGATATTATTACACATTAACATTAGTAGTGGATTTATAGGCACTGATTAAATCGGCGAACTAGAAAATTGTTTGTGCCAACGATTGTTTCATTGAAACTCTATTTATCCAGATACATTTTTGTACGATGTATTAATTATTATTATCACCTCATGTATTCAAGTTTACGTAGTAAATTTGCAAAAAAGTGATGAGTGGTTGATTCAATATTAAATGTTCACATAATTCCTAGTAGACATATAAGATAGCAATATAAGATAGCAATATTATTAATATTGCTATCTATGTAACTGACAAAAAACAATATCAATACAATTATTTCGTTAGGTGTGTCGTTGTTGTTCTTTTTATTTCTGCAATCATACGCGATGACACGTATTACACGAAACGGGGTATTGACCCAATTCAGCAGAATTGCAAGAAATAATTGACATGCCGTGTAATATTCTAGAAATCATGTTTGATAACATTGTTACTTATACTTTTTCATTATGATTGTATATTATGTATATTTTGTTGAGTATGTATGCATTTTCAATTGCAAATATTGTATAAGTTTGAAGAAATAAAAAAATCACTTAAAACAGCAAAAACGTTTTTGTTTGTGCATACAGTATGTATGTATGTCTGTCTGTGTGGATGTATGTGTGTGTGTATGTGTGTACATAATATATGTGTATATGTGTGTGAATGTATGTATGTGTGTGTATGTATGTATATCTGTATGTATCTATGTGTGTGTTTGTTGATGTGTTTATTTGTATATTTGTATGTGTGTGTTTGTGTGTGTGAGTGTGTGCCGGTGTACGGAGGTCAGGTCACATTCCTAAATGTTTATCCTATATAGGCATGAAAATTCATGTAATTAAAGGAAAATTTGAGTTTTGGTATTGAGGGCGCTACACATAATATTTTTGTGAGATAATGGAAAACTGAGTGTACTATTTGAAAGAGCATAACATTTTAGTGACAAAATAAACTCTATTTGATCAACTTTGGTTAAAAATGGCTGAAATATCTATAAACGTATCCATTTGCACCAAAGGTAGGGGTCCACAAAAAGATTTTTGAAACAACAGTTTAAAAAATGTTTGAAATGCTTCCTCTTTTCAACAATTTTCAAAACAAGTTTTGTAAGTTGATTATCTCTCTATCTAATCGTTTTTTCCCCTAAATTGTGATTGATGTGGAGAAAGAAATTCATATGAATTTAAGTGATTCAATGATTTATTTCAATAATTTTTAAAGCACATATCAATAATGAACTGGGACTATAATAAATGGGTATATAAAGCTTCTCCTCTTTTTTTATATAAAGGTATAATTTTGGATATTTTCCATTTTGTAGGAACTTCCTGATACTGTATGAACTATGATACATTAATAATATTTATATTTGCATCTGCTGATGTTTTTATATTTCGATTTAGATGCAATCAGCACCAGCGGACCTCTCATTAGGAAATGGCAAGTTCTCTGAGGACATCACTTTAAATTACTAGTGATTATTCAAGTGTTTGGTTGCCGGAGGACTGTTCTTCCATCATGATTGATATTAGCAACAGACGCAAAGTGCTCATTAAGCTCATTTTCCACTTTCTGGCAGTAATCCAGAGGTACCTGCAAACAGGATGATGTGACCATTTTAGACAATAAAGAAGATAGAACCGTCCATGATTGAGAACGACAGTTTATCCATACAATATTTACGTTTTGCTTTTCTACCTTATAATGTAACCTTGTTTTTTTAAATGCCTTCAAATCCTCATCATTTTTTAGTTTGTACAGCGTTTTTCTTCGAATAGTTATCGTAGTAACTTCTAACGAATTAAAGGAATCGTGTTATATAACTGTTTAATCAATAGTTCTGAATACTGTGCCTCCGTTTATTTTGTTCTCAACTAGACGGTGGTTTATTGGTGGCCATCATCCTATGTTCTCTTGTCCATGTCTGTCCCGCGGTCGTTCTGCTGGGTATTGAACCACCACGGTTTATTTTTTTTATGTAAGTTGGTTTGCTTATCTTTAATAGAAAACATATGGTCATCGTCTCCCAAGGTAGTTGTATTTTGTAGTTGTCTTTTGTAATTTCTCATCTTGGACGGCAGCGAAAACTGGGTGGCCCTCCACCCACTGCCACCTCTGCGCACTAAATATGTCTTGATTGATATATATCCTGCATGTTTTACTCCCATTTTCACTGATGATTTTCCTTTATTTCTCATGTTATGTATTGATATTCAGACGGAAGCAAAATTATCCCAACAGACCGATGATCCAGGGATGTCTCTCTGCCACGTGTCACCTCTGCACGATCAGGGTTCTGCTCGGCGACATGACTATGAGGACACGGACGACCGAAGAGGCGGACCGAACGGCGGTTCCAAGGATCCGGGAACATGTCTATATCAAGGACGACAAAGAGCAATGTGGTTAAAACCTTCCTACCCCGAGCTCCCAGGGATGAAACCCTAGAAGTCTTTGGGCTCGGGACCTGCACCCCATGCACCAAGAGATGGTGTTCACTACCAAGATGCGGAGGCACCTGGTGGTCATCTGGTGGTTGTTACGCTATCGGACTCCAGAGACACTTCTGGCATCCATACATACAAAGGGCAACAGAGACATGATGCTGGATACACCTCCCTGTTTCCTGATCTAGTCATCAACGGAAACACGACGTCGAGACCGATCGGAGATTAGCGTGGCAAAGATAACGTCGTATACAATGAGATAGGTGAACAGAACTACAATGTCCTCGGCATTGATGTGGCTGGGTACCATGAGTACAACGTACCTGATGAGAATCCTGGCAGGTCCAAATAAGGTCCAAACAAGCCACACGCAAACACTAGCGGACCCTACCAATCTTTGGGTAAACCTGGCTACAACACGATTAACACCAACCCGCGCGCTGGGAAGAATAACCGCGAACTGGCAGACTTACATACTTGATGAAAGTGGGAACCACGCGTACCTAGATCTCAGGCAGGGTGAAGACAACTGCACACCACTCCGTACCGGAGATGCTGGCAGCTTTACCCATGGCACAAATAAAGGATCTCATCAAGACAAAGCAAATTCTGGTTCCAGATGACTATCAGCTCCCAGAAACCGCGAAAGCGGCGAGTCTTCAACGTACGGGGGATGAGCATGATGATTATATGGACCCTGTTCAGGCAGACACACCTACTCCATCGGATGGACCGTACGACCACCTCCAACATCAGAAGAGGAACTGTGTCAAACCTTGTCGGGAACCTTTTGCGGGAAACAAATCGGATGGTTGCAGGCTACGGGACACTCAAGCTAGACATCCGAGGACCTGGCGCTGCAGTCTAGAAACCGAGCGGCTCTAATGATGACTTCGCGAGTTTTCAAGCCACCGGTGATGACCACGATGACTACATGGACCCTGTTCAGCATGCTCCTACATCATCGGGGACCCTACGATCATCTCCAACACCAATGACTCACTTCTTGAACAATATTTGTATGTAGTTTCATTTTACTTCTGTAAGATTGTCAAGCAAGGGATGCCACCATTGGTTTAAACCAATTATTTGTTAGAGAGCGCCATCTTTAGTTTGAACCTGGTTTAAACTGTTCTGTTTGAATGATAAAACTAACATTTACTTAGTCGTATGCAATTTTGAATTCATTTCAAGCTAACTATTAGTTTGGGATGTAATTGTGCAAGTTTTGGTCAATCAAATTCAGTTTGACCAAAACTGTACTCGGTTCACCGAGAACTCAACTATCCCTTTAATGTTTGAAGAGTAAATTAGTGAATATTTTAGCGTTGACTTTGCTTTCGTGTGCGTCGGGTGAGAGTATAAAAGGTGTTATGTCAAATTTTGGCTGAATGGAGAAACGCATATCATCTCGGAGGTCGGAGCTAGTGATATATGATGCGAATTTTCCGGAGTATATTATGCCAACTTTTGAGAACACTCTAAGTCAGTGCACCTATTTTGTATACAGTTGGAATTCTCCCATTGATACAAACACTTCGATCATGAATCATGAATATCTTTGTAACGAAAGAGAATTTCGGTCAACCGGAACGTGTGGGTACGGTTGTTTGCCCCATTCATTCTTATATTTTACCTGATAACCAACACAACACAAACAAATTAACCATGCAATTAATACAAAATGTCTTTACCACCTTTATGCCCAAAGTTCCCACAAAATAATGACAATGTACATTTCTCTTTGGGACTGTCAAGGCTGACCTCCTCATGTTTGTTTTTTCCCCGTGGGTTTAATTTGAACAAACACTCACATAAAAATGAGGACATACAATGCCCAAACTGCAGATAATATGTATTAACCGTAATATAGAGTTTATCATTGGTGATATTCATAGAGATGTAATATGAAGACCAAATGTGGAAATGGGATAATTGTACTATGTGCTAGGACAGCCTGAGACCAATAATATTCGAGCAAGCTAGAAAAATATTGGCTGTGTTAAAAAACAGGTGTATTTGATGAAAAAAAAAACGAATCCAATGTCATTGTTATAAATGATATGAGGCATGCTGGGTATAATCCTACATGATTAGCTAAACAGCTACGATCATAACAAAACAACTGATATTGTCATATCAAATAGTTATGCTCCTGCTCGTATCAACTTTTCATTTAAATTATTAAAATATCAACGGTTTTGTGTCATAGTAAACTCGTCTCCATACAACGGGATGAAAAAGATGGGTGCTTTTCGACGACCAGTTTTTAAGTTGTATTTAACAACACTTTTCTTCCTTGGATCGCGGGCGGATAGCGAACCAGTTCAACCACCTCCATGTCCAATTAGGGGTGCTGGTATGAATAATATAATACAATGTTCATATATGTATGGGCGCTGAGTGCAGGGGTGCTTGTGTCGTGGTGTAGTGGTATGGGCTCTTGTTTTTCAATACGACGGTCGGTGTTTCGAATCTCATTTGACCTGGCCTATCCACATACACCGAGCCTTAAAAGAAACTAATCACTTCTTCCGAGCGACGCTCACTAAAATCCATGACATATTACTGTTTAACCGTTGTGTAAAAATAGTTGTTTAATCGTTTGATACAACTTTAGTTTTAGCATGATTAGTTGCAGAATGAAGGGTGATTACGTAATAGTTTCGACCGCGAAATCATCGTGACAAGCGCAGATGGTATCGTGGTATTTTTTTAACCAGCTTCGATTTCGACTTTGTCGTTTATAGTACAATAATTTCTGTATTTGCTATTTCAACATTAGGGTTGTTTAAATTTGTCTAAACAATGGTTGTAGAAAAAATTAAAACAACAATTGTGTCAATTTTAAACAAATGAGATTGTTAACTATTTTCAACAACAGTTGGACGGTTCATTATGTTAATCAGCTGTTGATGAACATTTGCAACACGTTGTTGGATTCGTTACACAGCGTTTTAACAGTGAGTTTAATCATACCTAGACACAGATTTATAAGCTATAATTCTCCTGAAAATAAAAATGTTGCTTTTGCAAAGAAAGAGAAAATGCAATGGAATCGCTACAGGTAACCTTTTAAAACTCACAGAAACTGCAGCTCACTGCAAACCTCCACAAAAGGCCGTTTATTCAAAACATTTCAAGAGCTATTCATAATCTGTATACATTTGTTGGCATTATAGAAGCAGGTTACTCCAATAAGTTTGTATAATTGCATTTCAGTAATAATTCGACGACTGTGCTACAAAATGTGTTCCCATCCATTTTCAAAATAATGTCAATAAATAAAAAAAAAAATGCTAAGATCATTCCGTCCCGAGAAGTCAATAAACTGCAATTGCTACATTAGATTTAGAAATTTACCATTCGAATTGATCAATGGTCATTAAGTCCCTTTCAAATTCCAAATTGACTCATTCGAGTTTGTCATTTTGCAATGGAATTCGTCCCGACTGGTCATCAAGCGCATGATGTGAAGTTTGAATTCGTCATTGATCATTCGATTTCAAGACATAGTCGTTCACATTCGTCACGTAGTGTGGTTACCCTGGTCTATATTTCCCTATATTGTAGCACACAGCCTACAATTACTTTCAAAACTATAATAAAAACTTCAATAATAATAATGACCAAGTATAACAAGCGTTTTGAGCATCTTATATTAGATGGATATTGCGCAAAATAAATATCCTACATCATTAGTATTAGCATTATTATTCATATTTGTTTCTAAAACCATCAACAAAACAATGACGAATTCGATTGCGAAAGAACAAAATTGTGTGCGCAATGACAAAATTGAACATTACATGTAGACCGGTGAAAGACTTTCCGGATAAAATCAAAATTAGGAATTAAAGAAATTTAATGAAGATTGTTTGAAAATGGATTGGAAACCCAATATTTTGCTGTAATACAGGTTTAAAGGGATAGTATTATGGATGAAACTTCACTTTAGTAACTAAAACCTGCACCATTACGGTACAAAATAATTGTTACAGCTTCACCATGCTTGGAAAGTTTACACAATTACAAACGACCAAATAAAAACCCCTGTTATCACTCCGAAAGAGCTGTTAACTCGATCAAAAGGGCGTTTTCTAAAAATTTTAGTTTAAGCCATTTTTCATATATTCTTTAAATTATGCATTTAATGTGTTCTTAAACTAATGATTCAACAACTTTTTAAAAACATATTAAGATTTTTAAAAAATGAATCTTTAAGCTGCACTTCAAATTTGTTTTCTAAAAGGTCGAAGCCTTTTAATGCAAATATGTTTATAGACATTTCAGTCGTTTCTGAACCGATTTTGATCAAATATAAAGATTATTCTGTCATTGAAATTGTTTTTTTTTCATATTTTACAGTTTGACCTTTATTATCTCACACAAAATATTTTGTGAAGTGCCCTCTATACCAACACTCATCTATCCCTTCAAGTCATCAGTTGAAAGTCACTATTTGTTGGTTGAAAATTTGAAATTTTATTTTTTGTGGATCTACATAGGCGAGACTACCAAATCGGTGACATCGACCGCTGTTACCATAGTAACAAACCCAACAACGCGCCGGAAAACCATGGTAACTCAACCTGGCGACTGGAAACCATGGTAACAAATCCAACAACTCGACCGACAGTATCATCAACTAGCATCTCTACGATTTCAGCAACTCAGATAGTAAGCAAACAAGGTGGGTCACTTACACTGAATCATAATGTGCATGGAATAGCAACACTTGAAACAAAAAGTGATTTTGTCAAATAATTAGGCATGCACATGTTCCACTGCACACCAGGGCTGGTATTCAATTCAATACTTAGATTAAGTACGGAATTTACTTAGCATTTTCTAGGCTGGTAATTCGACTTTTTGACTTGTACATTTATGTGAAAAAAAAATAAATAAAAAAATGTGTGTAAGATTTTCAGTTGATGAATTAATCAAATCTCAATTTCTTACTTAAGTTGATTTTTGACTTAAGTATGGAATTGAATACCGGCCCAGGCCCGTGCCACCCCCCCCCCCCCCCCCCCCGACGTGGTTACACCACTGCTTGTGAGAATCCGTATATTATCAAATGTTTTAGCTAACTGTCATGCAGATCATTGTACAATTGGTTTATTAAGCAATGTGTAAATATTTCACGTTCAATGGATTTTATGTAACTAAACTCGAGAGGGCGCTCTCTGAGCCCTCATCGGTTTCAGGCATTTCAAATTAAATATTGTGCATTCAATGTTTTGTTGAAATAATCTAAACACCTCTTTTGTAACTTTTTGAAAAGAAGAAAACAAAAATGAAAACTGCAGGCTCAAAATTGTTGAATATTTGCGGGGCCTCACATGTATTACAAAATGTTATGTTTATGGATATTTTAGCCGTTTCTGAATGGATTTATATCAAATGAAATTCATTCTGTCATTAGACTTGCATGCTCTTCCAAAATTGACACTCAGTTTTTTATTATCTCACAAAAATAATTTGTGTAGCGCCCTCTATACCTAACTCAACTTTCCCTTTGATATTTATTTGTTTTACTATACTCATCGACGTTCAACTTAGTCATCTAAGTTGTGTTAAATTACATGCATTTATAGATTCACCACATAGTCTCAGTGTCATCATGTCGATTACTTCTGCCAATCTATCTATCCTCGTCATCACGGTCATCATCGTCGTCATCATCATTGTCAGATGGTTTATACTAAGGTGAACAGAAAAAAGTCTTTTTTAATTATATTCCTATTTGACGCGCCAGTCAACCAAATGACTGGCGGGTTATATAAAAAGTATACAAAATGCAAAATGATTATATACGGCGCATAACACTCATTTTGCTATAATACCAATCATATTATGACACTTCGCAACTAAAAATGATTGAGGAAAAATATGATAAACAATTATAATATCATAATTGTGGCTCATTATCCTGGTAGTAAGTGGGTTGCCAGCCGCTGGGCAGCAAAATTGCCGACAATATGTTTTCTATGTTCTTTATTGTTTTCTATTGTTTGTTTTTTCCAAA
>JAUELG010057147.1:0-11226 GCA_031471515.1 Dendraster excentricus | reverse complement strand
GTGCTTAATAAAGCATTTCATAATCTATCGATTAATTCTAGTAATGTCGTTAATGTACAATAATTTGTACATAAATTTGTATCAATAAATGTTGCCTTTCGTTTTGAGCATTGGAAGGCAAGACCTCAGCTGTTTGGCCCATATCATCCTCAAAGCGCGTGTCTAACATGGTTATCGCCTTCAATCAATTTGGTTTTCAACCTTAAGTATTATAGAGGTTTTTTGAACAATGCTTCTTACAACAACATTGGCTACGTACCAATCGCTTATTGTGATTCACCAGTACGTCATGGTTTTCAACCTAAATTGTTACAGAGGTTCTTTGGACAATGCTTCCTACAACAACATTGGCTACGCACCAATCGCTAAATATGCTTCACCAGTACGTCATTGGGATAAGGATAAGTTAAAGGCACGGACTTTTCTAGGAAGTCCATGATTGACTTCCAGGACAGATTGCTTAACCCGTGCCATCTAAACCAGAAATGCCAAACAAGAGCTTTCGTGATGAAAACACCATGGAATCGACGCCTTCCAGAAATCTGTACTTCACAGATCGCCCTAGCTATCATAATCACCGAGCAAAATCTTGGAGCTACGTATGATTTGACGAACATGTTGTCTTCTATCTGTGTGGTCAAGGATGTTACGACTCGTAGCCGCTAAATAACCTATCACGAGTGTCGAGGTGATAATCTTCTGGGCTCCTCAGTCCAGAGACGTCTGGTAAATTGATATTGCATGGCATGGAGTAGACACTTAGTTTGTCTTGCACAGTGACCATTTTAGAGTGATCTCTGATGAACAGTTTTGCGGAAGGCGTTAATTTGTTTCTATAGACGGTAAAGACTTCTGTTTGGCATACCCGTTTCATGCGACACAGGATTAAGCAATGTATTGATAATCTATCCGGGTGGTCAATGGTGTACGTAATACAAATTACCATGGCTATACTCAACCCTCCTCCATATGACATATGATGATATTACACACCGTAGCCTGCGATGTTTCAACAAAATTATGGAAATTGCTTGTTGACACCCTTTTCTGGTGAAGGACAATGTCGTTGGGCGAATTATTGCGTAGAAAACTTCTGTGCAAATTTTGGTTGAAAATTGTACAGCCAACGGAACAATCAATTAATGCAACTTCATGCAACAATTTATTGCGCATTGGTAGCTTGGAAACATAATCATAATCATAAGTTTTAGTCTAAATTTAACATAATGCGCAAAAACGGGACAAAGAATGAAGCTTGATTAAAAATATATATATATATATTCAATCTATATGTGCAACAGTGTGTTTGTTGTGAACGCACCCCATCCTTTCACCCCCACCGAAAAATGAATTAATAATCATAATAACACAAACAAATTAAAACAATAAATCAAATCAAATGAAGTGAAATATTGTAAATAAAACAACCACAACAATATACATCAATAATTACAGAACGAAATCAAAAATAAGTATATAACCTAAAATAAATATGACATTTGAAATATTTGAATAGCTTAGTTATACTAAATCATCTTTTCATAACAACCGATTTGGCGATTTAAGCAACGTCGATATCTAGAATTCAATAAATACGACAAACTACACACCCCAATATAAGGAACGTTTCATTTCCACAGTCCCAATAGAAACTGACTTTATTCTAAATTGGAAATGGGGATTTAGCGCCTTTTGAAATGCAGCTCTTCAAATACTAATAACCCTGACAATACAATTGATAAATACTAAGAAAAATTAATAAATAAACAAACATGAACTACAATTTTTGTTTTTGGCCTTACAAAATTGCGATCGGTCTTTTCAACCATCCCCCAACCACAAGGCTGACACAAGTTGACCCAAATAGGTTTAATTGATCTCTTAAGAAAGAATTGCTGAAAGCGATATCAATGTATTACATGCGGTGAATCACGGACAAGTCAGACGACTATCAGTGTTAAAGGTCAGGTTCATTACATTCCGGGCTGATATGACAGGGCCTTGAATGATTGAGTTGCAAAAGTCTCTGCAAGGAGGCTACCGGTAGGAGTATGTCCATCATTCGCCTGAAGAGAAAATAATTTTCAAATTAAAACTTTCAAAATGAAATTAAACCTTTAAATTACCAGAAAATTATTTGTTACAAGGTGTAAAAACAAAAACAAATGTTGAAACCCAAACAGATCTGCAGGGGGCCATAACGGCCCCTTCACTCAGCGTTTTATTATTATTATTGCTCCAAAACAGGGTAAAATCACACGCTGCTGCTTGGCGACTTTTTTCTTTCTTGCGCATTATTTTAGAACACAAAATTAGAAAATCAAACATACCATTACGAAATCACGTGACCTTTAGTATATGCATGTCAGCCCGAAAATCGCCCAATTTCGTGATGTGTGTACAACACATAATATGGAAATGTCAATTTTCGTGAAAAAGACGTATATCATAGGTTATTTGGTCTTGTTTCCATTTTCCATGTTCGTTTTTAAGTTCAAAATAGCTGAATTATATTTACAAATAAAAAACAACAAAAACCCAAAAAATTATTATTCTAAATGCTGTAAAGAAGATATATGAAGTGAAATCAGAGTTTATTTATGAAGAATATATAATTGATGGGAAAAATATGAATTTAATGGAATCATTTGCATAAATTACCATAGATATGTACATTAATGAGTTTTCCAAACATTTGAAATGACCATGGTATTATATTCTTTATAATTATCATGCGTGCACATTTTCACGGCGATCGGCCGCTCCGCGGCCGAAATCATAAGGGGCCAATAGTCCCCCACCCCCCGATCTGGGAAGACCTCCAATAGCCCAGTCTTATTAAGGTTAAAGGTATTTTTACCTTCAAATAATACTACTTAATTAACATAAAATTAATTAACATAAAGATCTCGAATTATAGCCCAGTCTCGTTACTGTAAAATTGTTACAAAGTACAGACATTATAACCATAGGGCGTTTAACTCTTCACAATCACATCAAGGGATTAAACATGAACGGGATGTGAGTTTTGGTAAAGGGAGTACAGCTCTAGTCAAATTGAATTTTTCTTACCAAAACCTGCACCATTACATAACACAATAATGTTATGCTCGAAATATATATATAGACGGATTATAAACGACTATAAACAATTTCAACATTTAATATGGCACTCTCTAAAAAGCATTACTTTCAAACATCCTTTTATACAAAATTATGCACGTAATGTTACAGAGATCTAGTAACTTTGTTGATATGTGAAACAAGTGATGTAATAAATAATGCTGTTATATGATATGTCCACAGGGTATTGTGTAAATAATCAAGTCAAATGGAAGCTGTATGGCCGAGTAATGAACCAAAACAATACAAATTGATATTCACTAACTCACTACACCCAATTTGTACATGGTTGTAAACATCCAACGGATAATTTGTGATCTGAAAAGTTCAATCGTACATAACTTTGTAACGAAATTGAAATTTCAAATTCCGAAGCCTGTATCATGATTACGAATGCAACAAGGAATAGAATTGCGTTTGAGAATATGGACAAAAATAATACGTCCCTTTAAGCTGTAACAATACTTATCAGAGAGATTATCAATAAATCTTGTTAAGCGTAAGAATTTGTGAATATTTGTCTTTAAATCAACGTACCTGGATGTCACATTTAGTCCGATATATATATTTATGTAAAATATGATATGTTGACCGTTGCTGTGCCGATATTCAGCACATTAAGTTTTTTTTTTGTCTGTCATTTAAATGGTGTACTCTTTTCGATTTTACACGGTTTTGTGGTTGCTCGCAAATCAGACCTATGTGCAGCGACCTCTGTATCAAAAGTGAACTCCCCGTTCAACTTGCTGAGGAGTTTACTCAAGTTGTACATAAACTAATATGTAAAATGGATATTTCAGTATTGGTCAATCTCAACCTGCACCATTACGGTCTCAAATAATACTGTGGTTATTACGTCACCATGTTCGAAAAGTATACACAATCACAAACAGCTAAGTAGAGTCAGGGCCTGTTATCATTCAAAAAGAGCAATTACAACTGAAAAGGGCGTTCACTAAAAAAAGGGTTGGTTTAGCCATTTTACATGTAAAATTTAAATTCAATGTTTTCTAAAAATAATGATAAAATAGAGATATCACCTACAACTGTTTTAGTACTTTTACAGTAGTCCTTATGCATCTAAACACATTCTCATAATATTCACTGGTGAAGAATGTTTGAATATAAATGTGTTGATGGATATTTCAGCTATTTCTAAACCGTTCAAATAAAATTTATTATGTCATAAAAATTGTATGTTGAAATATGACAGTTGTTCATTGTCTCACAATAAAACATCGCGTAAAGTTCCCCCCCCCCCGATCTTTCTGTACCAACGCTCCACTATCCTTCTAAGGGATGAACAATTATCATAATTTTGCCGTATTTCAATGAATTATATTTGTGATTTATTTAACTTTTGAACAGCCATTACCTTCATCAACTTCCAGGGGGCCATGTCCGTAAAGTTCAATTCTCATGGCGATGAATTTCCAGGTAAAAGGGCGCACACGCACGTAGCGGCACACTACCGGGGTGGGGAAGTCGTTCCGTACCACGGTATTTTGATCAGAATTGCCTGGAAAGATCTAACAAGAGAGGAGTCCAACATAAGTTATTCAGATTTAATGCAAACATGACTATACAGGGTGTCCCAGATAAAACGAAACCAGGTTTCATGACAGAAATATCATGCCATAATGAATTATTTATTTGATAAGATATACATGAATGAAAAGCTCTGTTTCTCTTCTTTTATTGGATGTACAACTTATGACACAAATTTCACGCACAACTGAATTAAAACCACGGAAACTGGTCTTACCAAAATGTTATTTGCACGCAGGAATTGCAAGTTTATCTTTGTGTTTCGGATGAGATTTTAGGGTAGTAAACGTACTTATTTTGAAAAAGGACAAACATGGTACAAACATTCATACTTTTTTCTTTTATATGACACCTCATGCATTAAAAATAAACAATGATTATTTTTGTCAATAGTTGTTCATGCAGGTTTGCATAAAACAATAAGAATATGCTTCATATGCTTCATACATCAGGAAGCCATTGTATTAAAACAATAAAAAGCACATGGGCATAACAGAGGCTGAATCAATGTAGTCAAAAGAGCTTCATACGCTGTATGAAATTAAAATATCCTATTATACCATCATTACTAATTGTCATGTTCGTTCCTGTGAGTTGATTCATTTGTTTGGATTTCACTAACAACGATGACACGGGCTTAATGGGGCGGGATCCCCTATACCATGGGCGTCGATTCGTAATTGATACCCATTGTTCAGGGGGATGAGCCATTCATCCATCCCCAATGATGAATGGGTATTACGTAAGTATCGACGCCCATGCCCTATACACACCCCTATCAACTACAGTCACGTTGTCTATTTTGGGTGGCGTTTTCATAGGATACACCTTCATTATTATTCTCATGAATATTCAATTATTCATATTGGGGCGCTATTAAAAATAACCAAGGCAACAGCAAGACGTCGATATGTCATATGGGCGATACAGTAGGTTTCTACGGTAATTGGTGTTTGAAGGGCACATGAAAAATTGGTTTGGTAGAAAGATGAAACATTTGATATTTACAAGATTAGACGGCACCATCCAAAACGGAATCATCATTATTATAAATATTATATAAAATACAATACAATATACGTTCTCTATAGCGCTAAGTACATTAGTGTTTCGTAAAGTCTTAAATATGGAAGTACAAAATTGATTCAAGCACATTTTAATTTCATTTCATTTCAAGTTTATTTCACTCAGAAAAAAAAATGCAAAAATACAATTGAAACACGAATTATGGCAAAACAATTGATAAACAAATTTACATAATACTAAAAAAAAAAACTTGTTAAAACAATTTCATAATACGAAGTATAAAACATGGCCAATATGCGAGTTGGTAGCGGCAAGAAAGAAAATAAACCATTATAAACGGCCGACCCTGGGATTATATTTTTAGAATACTACAAATTTTAAAAGATTAATTTAGTATACCTACGAAAACACAGAAAAGCACGAGAACAACCTAACGAAACACGTACATCAATTTTGAAACACCATTAGGCATTATAAAATATAATATTTAAAAGAATTCAGCAAACACGATGGAATCCCATTTTTCTTTGCTTTTTTTTAATCGACATATTTTGTTTAAAATAATTCAACAAACACGATTTTTGCTTATTTCCAGTATTGAAATTACAAAGTCTTTGACCATTACAAAAATGGATTCATGATACAAAATAGTTTGAGGTAAATGAACATTGTCAGCATTTCTAGTGGCATAAGTATGAGTTTTACAATTCAATGAAAAACATTGAAAAAGAGAATTTGGTAATTGACCTAAAAAATAAATTCAATACATAACAATATAAACAATAAATTACATTGAATATCATTTAGTGTCAAACAATAACAGCAACATGCAAATATGCAAAATAAATTACTTTATATTGTTAACAAAGTGATCAAGGCGTCTTAGCTATATACATTTTTGAAATAATGAGGTTGCTAATCGCCTAGGGATAGGGGCTCGTTCCACATTCGTAGATGATATATGAAAAGCTCGGTTTCAAAAGGTACTACATCCATTCTTCATCAAAATTTTCTTTGTGGTCTTAATGTCCTCATTTTAGGACCTCTTTACACTTATACTAACAAAAAAACTGAATTTCAAACTAGAAAGTTATTACAAATTACATTTAACAGTTCGGTTTCAGAAGGTACTACAATCATTTTAGTTTGGTTTAAAAATGTTCTACATCCATAATTTCAAGTTCTGAAAAAACTTTGAATTTTGTATTATCATAGTTAGCAATGTCACATGGGAATGATATTAACCCCTTTTGTACTGCTATAGGGTACAACAATAAAACCATTCTTTAAAAAAGTCCAGGTACATTTGTCTATTTTTAATGAATATCTTTATATATTTTGTTATGTAGTACATTTTGAAACCGAAATTCCACATACCAGATATATTTTCATTTTGATGTATTCAGGTATTTCGTGGATTTATAATTAATGACTATTGGGTTGATGGGGGTGGGGTGCTATGTCAAGGGAGCCTAGGTACAATACCCTGAATTAGGGTTTGAGTTTATTTATGTATTTATGTATCAGCAAATAGCTACTGACACATAGTTACATTATCAAGACATCAAACATATTGAAAGTAATACAAACAAAACAAGCAAGTGAAAATGTTAAACTTAATCTAAACGTCAGAAAAACATAATTTGTTACGGATTTCGAGAACACCCTGTGTTACCCATATCGTCTCCCTCCACCCTTACCCTCCTAAACCCCTCTCTCTTAAAGCATCGTCCGAGCTAGTTTATATAATGCTAATTCGATCGTAACATGTGCTTTATTTGGAGTTCCCTAACAAGGTAACTTGTGTAGTTAAATTCGACCACGGTGTTGACCATCAGCCCTTACGGCTTACCTATTAAAATGATGCAGTTTTTGAGCGTCTGTTAAATTAACCTACCCTTGCTAGGCGCACTGACCCGACCATTTTCTGTTTGTCCCCGATTCTTTTTCAGTTGTAGACATGACACCATTTCGCCCCCTTCATCCTTACTCCAGTTTGACATTCGAATTGATAAACATGACCAAATTCCTCCTTCGCCCTACCTCCTCCTTAATCCCCTGTAGGCACCCTGATCTTTCGTACAAAAGGGCTTTTCATGTTGCCTCTACTCCCATCATGTCCTTAATTAATTAGCATGCTGTATGGTAGTCTTTGAAGTTATTTCCTTTTTATCTCTCTAACCCACACTTCTACCTCGAGCTCCCTGTTACATAAATTCCCTTTGTGATTATTTACTCCAATCCTGGCCAAGCCTGTTTAGCCACTCGTAGCATTTGTATTGCTATATGTTCCCGCCCCGTTCTTAGTTGCTAAATTCTATACATACCCATTAGGGTATAAATATGATGTACAGTATTTTGTTTGCTTAATCGTCATTCCGCCTCTGAAGAAGTTATGTTAGGATAGAAAATTTAAGCCCCAGTTTGACTCTCATGGTCAAATTGTGTTCACCATTCCTGTATTGACTGACCCATGAGGACATGGTTACAGAAAGTGAGTTAGTAGTTCAGTGGCTGTCCTTAGAATATGACTATTTGGGAACAATGATGTAAAGTAAACCTAGTTCACTGGCTGCTGTCATTAAATCACATGTGATGCACGTTAATTTAGTTACTGTTCGGAGTCGGTTAAGTTTGCATTTCGCAATTAAGTTGGGATCTCGTAAGTCTGACGTCGCAGTTTACAGTCTAGGGTTTTGACATGAGAGTAACACTTAGCCTGCACTCCGAGCGTACTTAGTTACAGTATTGATTCCTACAATTATACTTAAAGGGATAGTTGAGTTCTGGTAAAGAGAGTACAGGATTGGTCAAACATAATTTTAGTAACCAAAACATGCACCGTTTTATCACAAACTAATAGTTATAACTCTTATAACTCTTAAATGGAATTCAAAAGTACAAACGACTAAGTAAAAAGCCTATTATCATTCAAATAGAGTAGTTTAAATGGCGCTCACTAAAAACTCATTAGTTTAAACCATTTTTAATGAAATATTGTACATGTCATGGTTCGTAAAAACAGTGATTTGATAGATAGACGATCGACTGAACAAACAATTATTTTAAATTTGTTTAAAAAGAGGAAGCATTGTCTTCAATAGTAAAAAGCCTATTATCATTCAAATAGAGTAGTTCAAACTCAAGATGGCGCTCTCTAAAATCTCATTAGTTTAAACCATTTTTAATGAAATATTGTACATGTGATGGTTCGTAAAAACAGTGATTTGATAGATAGACGATCGACTGTACAAACAGTTATTTTGAATTTGGTTAAAAAGAGGAAGCATTGTCTTCAAAAGTATAACAGATGATTTAAAGTAATCTAATACATGTGGGGCCCCACATTTACTACAAATGTTTACGTTTATTTATTTTTCATTATCTTATCTTAAAAAACAATGATTATGTGTAGCGCCCTTTTTACTAAAACTTCACTTTCCCTTTAAAGTGCTGATTCGGATTTTGTATGAACCTTGCTGATTTATCACCGGAACCCGAGAATTGTCTAAATAATTTTGTTCGTATAAATAAACTTTATGAAGGGAATAATTAATTAAACAAATATATATTATTTTTCGGATGCAACTTAATTTGTTTCCTGTAAAATTATTTTGATTAGTGACGTATGATTTGACAATTAAAATAATTTATATGTGAAATCGCCACGCTATGACATTTGAAATTACGGCTTTATATTGAACATGCAAAGCACAATGTGACATTTTTAAACAATATGTTTTAAAAGCGTAATTTTTAAAAAAAAGAATCGAGAAGATTGAGAAGTCGTGGGTATAATCATGGAATCCCTGAAAAGTCATAATTAGAATACAAGTATATCAGATAATGATGTAATTACACAACGTACAATACCACTCACCACATCTGACCCAGTGATGTCTTGAACCGTGCTAAAGGTCCCACCATCCATGCTGTAGTCGACCTTATAGCTCCTCACCCATTGAGATATATCGGGATCCTGGCGCCCTTGTGTTGCCACGGCCTTGACTTTGTATAGAACGAGGAGATCAACCTGAAAAGAGCACACAATCGTAAAGTAGTTGATATCGTAAGATTCTAACGATGTTTTGCCTGCTCATGACATGAGTGTATCCCGTGAATTTAGATGCTTACCCGTGTGATCGAGGATGCTCACCTAAAGTTAAGTTAATAATATTTTTTCATATTCATTTTAACTCTTTTATCTTTCAGTTTAAATAATTTGTCATTCAAGTTTTGCCCGAGGAACCACCGGAGCGGAATATATAAAACAATCCTAAAGGGGTAGATTACTTTTGGTAGAGAGGGCGCTGCACATCACACTGTCTTTGTGAGGTAATTTGAGAGAACATGTATATTGAATACACTTTATTTTCTCAATAGCGAGGTAAACAGAAGCGGCTGAAATATTAATCAATCTATTTCATCTGATGATTATTTGGGGCCAAAATAGTTAGATGATTTTGTCCAAAAAATATAGAAAATGATTATATTTTTTCAATAATTGTCAAAATCTTTTTTTAAATAGTTTTTGACAATTTATCTATTTATTCATCTTTTCAATAAAATACCACAGGCATAATTTTGCATGGCAATGTTTGAATTTAAAGCCTTTTTAGAAAAGCATTCGCTTGTGTTGAAATGGCTCCTTTTGAATGAGGCATTTTACTTTGTCGCTTGTGATTTGTTCTACCTTTTCGAGCATGATAATTTATTACTATTAGTTTATAATGCTACTGTCTGGGATTGGACAATAAAGTTCAGCCTTACCAAAACTTAACTAGCCCTTTAAATAATATGAAACACACACGCACACACATGCACACACACACAAACACACATATATACCCATTCAAACACTTATACCTTCAACATAGCCATGAGAAAGACAGCATATAGGGCTATACCTGGCGACAAATTTGAATGACAAAATCACGACATAGGTTGAACAAAGACGAATTTGATCTTAACATTCCCCATTCGCTTATGGAGTCGTCGCATTATCACGCTTGAACTGGGATCTCGCTGTGCTTCTAATTCCCATTCATAAATTTGGCAGTCCGATCGAATCATTGTCGGAACGAGTATTAATGACGAATGAATGGGAGGATTATCCCACATGGGTGAAAAGAAAGCCTCTCATGCATGAACACATAATGGCTCTCTGATCAAAAGGAATAACCACGCTTGTTTTTGACATGTTGAAAGCAGTCGCCAATTCTTGCCGTCCCAGACACGCTTTAGTACCTGTTTCTCTTTTATTCAGCGAGCCACTATCTGTGTATTATCATGGAGGAATATGTATTGAGGCATGTGAGATAATCTTTCTTTTCAGAACCTTCGTGGACAAAAGAAAAAAAAACATTGCAGCACGTGTTGTTACTGTTGTCTTGGTCGTAACGAGGTCGTGGCTTATAGTGTGACGGGGGTATTAGCGGCGGAGACAAATTCTAATACCCAGGGAGCAAACACCCCTTTTTTAAGGATATCATACATGGAATGTTGTAAAAGGTTGTCCACCAGAAATGT
>JAUELG010057039.1:0-11226 GCA_031471515.1 Dendraster excentricus | reverse complement strand
CAGTGAAGAGTGAAAATTTGACTATTATCGCGTATACGCCGCAGCCCCAATTTTTTTTTTGGAGAAAAAAGTGTGTGCCGATTACGGCATTAAATACGGTATGCAACTATCTCTGAGACTGTGGAATCTCATTTACGTAAGTCACTTGAAGGACTCGTAGAAAGCGCTTCAGGAGTTAATAAATAATTTTGTGTTCTTTTCCACATCCATGTGCCCTGATAATCACGCTTTTTGTTGCATGATATTGCACTGTTTGAACATGTTAGAATACTGGTCTAACATTTCTTTGTTTAAAAACCACACGAGTGATGAAATGGAAATGTAATAAATATCACTTTTTTTTGTTGCAAATGCACATGATGCCAACATGTATGGATAAACAGATAACATGATCGGATTTGATATGTCCGGAATGGCTGAATACAGATCTTATTTTATCATTAAAGGAAATGGAGATGATAAATGAATGTATCAAATTGTTGCACAAAACATCCTCTGTTAGTGTAAGAACTTCCTGTATTCTGAAAGGGGAAGTTAAGTTTTGGCAGAGAGGACGCTGCACATCATTTTGTTTGTGTGAGGTAATTAAACAGTGTCGAATTTGAGAGAATGTGCAATTTTGATGGTACAAATAAACTTGAACATTGGTCAGCTTAATTTGCTTCTGTAACAATTATTTTTTTCTTCAAATTTCATTCATTCAGTGACTGTAACAGGTATGGTATGTTCCATATCTGCCAAGTAAGCTACTTAAAGGGCAATGCAACTAAAAAATAGAGTTTATCCTACTTTATACATCATAATATGCCCATTTATTATGTTACATTACTCCGACTCAGATTATTGCTTTGGAAGAAATATGTGAAAACTCTTTCGGTTACGTGACTATTTGCGCGAACACTGGGGGCCGCCATTATTAGCTTTGTGCGGACTATGGGCCGATAGCATGCACTATTGCATTTCAATAGCACCTATTAAAATCATTGTCTGCATACTTGTAGATGCTTTGACGAGTCCGCAAATCAGTGAAAAACTTTTTGTTCGGCCGTCCGCACAATTGTCAGTCTTTGCAAAGCATGTCGGGCAAAGCATGACAGTGACATTGCCGCTCCCATCTTCTTTTGCCACCGTAAGATTTAGTAAAATGTGGGTAGGTTCACGCATGGATTTCATGGGATCCAGGAGGCTAAAATTACCAAGTTATATACCAAATGAAATGTCTGATCACCATCTAAATGATAATAATTAACGAAAGCCATAGTTTAATTGCCCTTTAAATTCTAGACTAGATTGTGTTTAAGTATAACAGTATACTTCAGAATTTTCCAAAGATATATATTTGTGCCATAAATCAAAATAATCTGCATGGTTCATATAATCCCCAGACCTTATTATTAATTTAACATATTTGTTTTTGTTTGCACATTGTTGTTCCAGATTTTGTGCAGTTTGGAAGAATTCTGCGGAGCAGTTTCACCATGAGATGAGTCGTGATGTCTTAGTAGTGGACGGACTGTGAGGGACGTTCCCCACAAGGCCGGGCTTGTGATTATGAGCGGCGGGACGAAGACAAAGTATCTGGCGGGCCCCTGCAAGCCGTCCGTCAGCCTGCCCAACATCTCAGTATTACCCCGCACCCGCAGCAACAACAACTCCAGGGACAACAACCCTCTCAAGCGCCAGTCAGCAACCAACGGACCTCCCATCATGCCAGAGAGCCTGGAGGTGGACACCGCTAGGAGGAAATCATCAATTGGTGAAGATTGGACCTCGGAGCATCTCATCACCATCTCTGGAGCTGAATTCTGGAGCGCCAATTCGGACGCTGTCACAGTGGGGCCAGTATCCCCCAAAATCCTTAGCCTGTGCAGCAAGTTTGCTACTCTCGGTGACTCTGGTAGTCATCGAGATCACATCGCACCCTACAACTCAAGACCGCGATCCAAGTCTGTCACTCTTGCCTCTGTAGTCGCTGATAGAACATGTCCTGAGGGGAAGTTCTTTCCGGATTTTTTGCAACAAGACTCCGCTATCCATCATCCGAAGCCCCTTAACCTCATGCTTGCGCCTCCCGGACTCTGTCACAATGACGTCGACGGTGGTGGCCTTCTGCCAAAGCAGCTGCTATCTCCGAGCACGAGTCCTAGTAGCGGGTACGGCAGTGGTGTCAACTCGAGCAGTCCCATTTGTTTGAGTCCCCGAAGTCATTCACCACCTCTTGACATGCATAGTTTGCACAGAGAACACAGCGATGAAAAGACTCCGGTCTTATTGGAGCCTCCAGATGAAGCGAGAACTCTGAGGACTTTGAGTCATGATAGCGGTGTTTCAAGACTCTCTGTGGACTCTCCATCTGCAATGGGTCGCTCATCCAGCGAAGAGGAACCTTGTCAAGAGAGTCAAAGACACAGAAGAGTTAAGAGCATGCACACAAACTTTAGCGGCAATTTCACCATTCAGGTCCCGAAACCTGTGCGACCACAGTTAGTAAAAACCAAACCAGTATTTCATCTCTATCCTCCTGAAAGTCCAGTAGGCAAGAACAAACCGGAGGTCATGTCGCCTGACGAGGGGTTTCAGGACCTGAAGTATCCTCTTGAGCAGTCCTCAACGCATACTGCTTTCTCGTTACCCACACCAACATATCAGCCAGGGCCACTCAGTCCTGGTCATATGGAGATCAAACGGTCGGAGCTGACGGTGAGGTTGAATCCGCCTGGAAGCCCCCTCCCACCTCGCGTCCATCAGACCTCGCCTGGGCTCGATCAGTCCTCCCCCGAGCGTCTCAGACGGTTCCCCAGCCAGGTGACGATGGACAGCATAGAACTGGAACTGCTGGAAAGAAAACCCCCTCCCTTACCCACTCACTTAAGTGCTCCCTCTCTCGAAGAGGAACAAAGCGTGCCTTCATCGACCGAGCCGAAGCCTTTCAAGCACGACACGCCTCCAGCACTCGTGATTAGCGATTTGTGTGAGACCCCTCCACCCCCGGAACCCTCCCAGCCCGGTGCTTTCATGTCAAACTCAGGACCCAACTCGGCGAACCAGTACCACTATCTGACTCTGTCCGACATCCGATCGGATGCTGTTGTGCGCAAACTGTCGACGGACAGCTCAGTGTCGACCCTCAGCCAGGGCTCCATTGAGGACGTCTTGGACGACATCCACCACTCGGCTTCCGCTCCGGACCTCTCATCAACTCCCAAGCCGCAACTCTCTGCAGCAGCCAAGAGGGCCAGATTCAGTAGCGTAAGTACACGATATCCTTTCTTCTTTATTTGGCATTTGGCACATATACATTAACTATTTTATAAAACATTTTTTTGTTGTTGTTGCATGATCTCGAGCTCTGGGAATACATGTTTTTGATACATTTGCAACACATCAATATCCAAATTCTGATTCAATAAGAAAATGCTTACAAGTGAAAAAAATGTTAACTGATGTACATTCAAACAAAAATGGGAAAGTACATTGTGGCTTGCATACTTTTTTTTTTTCCACTGTATTGATATGTTAATAAATGCTGAATGAGTGCGCTTTTTGTTAAAGGGACTACAGCGTCTAGATTGCCATATTTTCACAATTATATTATCTTTATGTACTTTGTCCTCAAGAAAAAGAATTTGGCACTCATTTCCCATGAAATCAATTAATTTGGTGGTAATTAGTGAATATAGGATTTTCCTGGGAACGCCCCTTTTTAATCGCCGAAACGTGACGTCATCTAAAGAACAGACTAATGAATGAAATAATCTAGATGACGCAAGCCGATTAATTGTCAAATCACATGTCAATCACGCTGCCGATTCCGGGCGATAAATGTGGGCGGGGCGGGGCGGGGCGTAAACTGGCTGCGAAGATAGATTTGGCATCAGAAAATTAGTATAAAATCACTACTATGTTTATTTTTATGGAGTTTTTTTTTCGACAGACCTATTTAACAAGTTATTGACTACGGAATATGTGCCAAATTTAGTTATATTCTGTAGCTCCTTTAATAAGTTGAGCGATCCTTTCAGGAATGCAGAAAGTTGCATAGTTTTAAGAGACATGTTGTAGTCAAAATCAGACCTCTTTTCTTTGGATCCATTTCCTCCTACTCTATCATTTGTACCCTTCAAGATTCTCAAGGTTCAGTGAAATTACTGAACAAAAGCTGCATTGGTTTCCGTGGTTACTGAGAGGAAATTTCATGTATATTGCTGTACGCACGCTCCTGTAGGCAAAAATGACAACATCATATTGCACTATTGCTCAAGATACATGTATATTATTGAATCGCCTTTCTCCCTGTATACATAATACATTACTTAACAGTCAAGAACATTTTGTATCTTTGTGGAATTATATTTGTTCATATTAAGATGAGCATTTGACATTAAAGAAGGCGTGAAGTATTTTATCCCCCAATGCCAAAAGCTTTCTTGCTGAAGATGTATTATATGTTCAAGAAGGTGTGAAATGCTTTATCCCCCAACGCAAACAGCATCTTATCCTATCTCCCAGTATTATTATTATTATTATTATTATTATTATTATTATTTATTCGGCACAAAAACAATCTTCATACAAGTATAAAGAAATGGTCACATGAATGCCAGGGAAGGAAAAAGATTAACTGAATAACTCTAACCTGAGGGTCATCCTCGGGTTAGAACATCATCTTAAAATAGTGATAACAATTTTAGATCCTACATTATAGACACATGTCTCTTTATCAATTTGTGTTGTTCATCATTTATCTATTTTCATAACATTTTGGTGATTCTCTTTGAATGTGTTTTGTTGAGTGTTTTTCAGTTGATATTGTTACCTGCATAATTTGGAAGTAAAATGCAAAGACTCCAGTGTGATATACATGTACACACAATTATACTCTATAGCATGCAAAATACGTACATACACCATACACAATTCCCTGTCGGCTTGTGTATCTCACTCGTACTATGAAAACAGGCTTTTTTCTCGAACAAAAGGATTTTTCCTCCTTTTCTAGAGCTATCAGGTAGGAACTCGGATAATGTAAGGGAAAGAGATCAGAGATGGGTTATTATGGGATAATACATGGAAGGGGGAGGGGATAGGATGGGTGAGGTGATGGAAAGAGTTATTAAGTGGGGGGGGGGGGGGAGTGTTCAATGCAGGAATTTTTTCTTAATTTTAGGGACTACAATCTGACAGATATCGCAAAATGTTTCAAGTAATAGATACCTACATGGTAAATTAAGAGGGGGGGGGGGGCGATCTACTGATTTCATGGGGGCTATTTTGAAAATCAGGGGCCAAAATCGCCCTCGGAGCTGTAATGGCTATGTCTGTTTATGAGCCCACTCTGGAACACGACAAACTGACAATACTTAATTGTGCTTCTGTGATGCTAAAGCAACACCATACTAAGTTTTCACAAACAGCATCCCACGCTTTCCTTTAAGAACTTCAAAGGCTTTACATAGCATTATGCATGCTTGAAAGGTTTCCCAAACTCTGACTTCTCTTATTTTCATCCCATTTCTCCAGTCATAGAAATAAACATGTAATGTATAGAATGTCTGACAGACTTTGTTTTTTCATCTACTTTCTGTAAATTTATTGTAACCTGTAGATCTGCACTACTACTCTATTTGACAATTCCAACTCTTGGTTTGAACTTGTTATCTGTGCCCTGTTTATCAAGAAAGCTTGTGAATATATTCATTGTATACAGTAAATTTGCACGTAAAATGAAAATTGGATGCATCAAAGTCACCAAATTACGGCACACAAAAGTAGGGTAACTGCTCACTCATGCTGCGTTTACACCATCTCCCTGGCATGCCACGGCAGCCCTGTTTGCTCAAAACCTAGTGCGCAATGAGATTTTTAATCTGTTTTTATGTGGGTTAGGTCTTGCCAAGTTGTCTCATGGTCTATCACAGACAACTTGGCAAGACCTAACATAACTTGAATACAGATTTGGGTTCGGGCTAACGGGGCTGCCATGGCGCGCCAGGGAGATGGTGTAAATGCAGCATTATCAAATTGGCATAAATTGTCAAATAGACATAAAGATCAGGCAAATTGAATGGACAAATAGACATAAATTGAAGGCGAATTGGATGGACAAATACGCACAAATTGAAGACAAATTAATTGGTCAAATAGACACAAATTGAAGACAAATTATGTGGGCAAATATCTACACAACTTGAAGACAAATTGTATTGAAATTGGACTGGCAATAGCAAACTGCATTGTAAAGATCTCGATCTCTGCAATGAACCGAAATTGACATTTTCCAGTTGAGAATAATTTAAAGTTAATTCCCCTGCCTATTCATGGAAATTTATATCCCCTTTCTGCAAATTTTATGTCAGACAGACTGGGTTAGACAATGTATGAATTATTTTTCTTTTCCTGTACAACAGCTAGGAGTTTGCCTGCAGTATTTCCATCAAAATCAATTCATTCTCCATCAAGACTCCAACCTAATATATTTACTAACAGCACTTAATTAAACTGTACAGGACTAGTCCCGAAAATAGCAGGATTTGGTCTATGGGAAATGCATGTTATAGCGAAATCTATCCGGAATGGTCAACTAGATTGATATGAATGAGCAAAAAGGGAGAATTTTTTTTTTTCCAATGTACAGCATTTGC
This sequence comes from Dendraster excentricus, assembly GCA_031471515.1. Classification (NCBI taxonomy): domain Eukaryota; kingdom Metazoa; phylum Echinodermata; class Echinoidea; order Clypeasteroida; family Dendrasteridae; genus Dendraster; species Dendraster excentricus. Next base: position 4,585 of record JAUELG010057039.1, on the reverse strand, counting down.
AAAAAATGTTTTAAATGTGATTGTCCATTTAATATGAATACAAATTAACATATTTATTGCTGCTAGCAGATGACTAATTGTAACATTGTAACACTTTCAGGGGCTACTCTTATCATCTCGGGGGCTATAAATTTCCGGACTCTTTTATTTCCAATTTCAGGGACCACTATGCTGTAATGCTGTAAATTTTCATCCGATAAGCATTTGATCAAAACAACCCCCCCCCCCCCCCCCCCAAAAAAAAAAAAAAAATAATAATAATAATAAATTTCAAAATAAATCAATCAATATATTAAAACAAAATTTAAAATGGGGGCGGGGTGCTCTTTAGGGCATTTCTGGGGCAAATTTGCCTGCTGCCCCATGAATTTTTCGCTTCTAGAGTTTTTAAAATGCCAATACTTGTGCAAAAATATCCTCACTTTAGGGGCAATACTGCACATTTTGTGTATAATATGTGCCCCTTTTCCCAAATAAGCTAAATTTTTGATTGAATGCTAACTTTTAATGGGATTCAAGAAGGATGCTAAGGAGCCGTCCTATAAAATTGCATTAAGTTAAATTAACTTTTGACTTTTGAGAATTTTCAACATTAACCACTTTCCATATCATCACTGCACATTTGTACAAAATTACTGAATAACAAGCAGATATGAAACAGTATTCGATATCTGACTTTGTTTCCTTCATAAAAAAAAACAAACGTCTTTTTATAAATATACGGTACGTGCATGCTCCCACGCACTCCCATGCACTCTGATTGCAATGAGGTGGTTTTATATTGCGTATTGTATAATTACCATATTCCGACCTTGCCTACTGCTTGGCATTTTGAGTACAAATCAATTTTCTGTGACAACGTAGTACAGTGTATTACACCTTTAATTGCAGCATCAATGAACAAACACACTTATTACCATGACAACCACAATCGCTATACACCTTTACTGTGTCTGTTTCCACGTGAATTTCATATCTCTCGATTCATACACAATTACCCAATTACACACACACACACACACACACACACACACACACACACAAGCATACATGTACTTGAAATAAGCAACACACACACACATGCGTAAGACGGCTGCACATACACACCCAATTACACGCCCACAACACATCTTTTCTCTTAAAAACTTGTCTGACATGTCTTAGCAGCCACCTGTCTAGCAGCAACCCTCATATAGTTGCAACCATTATCGTTGCCACCAATGTAGTTGGCTCCTATAGTTGCTACTGTACGTAAATCAGTATTATTGAATGAAAATTCATTTTTACACTAAGAAATGCAAGGATGATTTGGTAGTGCTTTGTTGTTTTACACTACTTTTATCAATCTGACTGGGGCTGATCAAAGAAGTGCATTTTATCTCCCCTGCTCAAAGCCTATTCATTCAATCCGGATTTCCATCACAAAAAAACAAACAAACTATTTGGAGGTTGGGAATCAATGCAAAGGTTTTTTTTTTAATGGATATATTTGGATAGAACTACATATTCAATCATGGAAAGTGGCCAATGTAGACAGGAGCCCTCTCTAGGTAGGTTCTGTAACATTGTTTTTTTTTCTGTTCTTTCAGAATATCACTTTTGGCGATAGCTGAATATGTTGTTCGATTTACTTTTTCCAAAATGCCTCTCCCTTCCACCCTCACCCCTACCCCTCTCTCTTGGTTCATGTCTAATTGCCAGGTTGGCACAAAAAACAATCATTTTGGGTGGACACAATAAATTCAACGTGGTAAAGGTTCTTATTTGCATCTAACTGTAATAATGCTCTGCTTGTAGACCCTAAACTCAATCAGCAATCTAGCTTGAAAATGCAATGCTGCCCTCTTGGGGTAAAGTTGAGTGGAATAACAGGCCAAGTACTTCTGCTTAGTAATGTTATAAAGCCAGATAGAGATCTGTGCATTATTTGCTCTTTTCATAGAAATTGTGGGTCATTAGAACTCCGACGTTACTATAAAGTGAGTTAAAATAAAATAATAATAAAAATAAAAATAAAAACACACACATTCATGTGACCATCTAATTTTGAAGTACATACATCAAGTACAAACATGTTTAAATACAAATCTCATTTTGGGAAGTTAATAGAAGAAATGATAACAAATTTTTAAAAAGTTTATACAAATTCTCACTGTGAAGCATAGAAGGAAATGGAAGTTTGGATGGAAAATTGTCTCATTCCCGATGATAAGATTTCTTTAAAAGATACACGGTCATGATGTACCTGTAATTTATAATTTGTTGTATGCATCATCTTAGCGTCACAAAGGTCGCCCCATGAAAGGGATAGTTGAGTTCTGTTATTTTATAGGTCGCTACACTAAATTGGTGTTTTTTTTGTGTGAGATAATGATAAACTGAGAGTCAAATTCATGGAGCATACAATTTTAATAACAAAATAAACTTCATTTGATCAAAATCAGTTCGGAAATGGCTGAAATATCAATAAACATACCCATTTGTAAGTATGTGGGCCCCCATAATTATTAGAGAATTTCGAACCAGCCGTTAATATTTTTAAAACAAATGCTTCCTCTTTACAAAATATTACAAAAGAGTTATTGATTATCTCTCTAATCATTATTTCAACAAAACACCACATTCACAATGTTTTATCTAAAATGGTTGAAACCGATGAGTGTTTAGAGAGAGCCTTCTCGAGTTTTAATGGCTCTTTTGAAATGATAACAGGCTTTTTAAATTTGTTATTCCTTTTTATTAGCATGGTGGAGTTATTTTGTAATGTAATGATGCTGGTATTGTTTATGAAAACTCAGTTTGACCAAAACTTTACAGTCTTTACCACAACTCAACTATCCCTGATGTTTTGCTCAAGATAACAAATTTGCTTTCAATGTCCCCACCCACGATTATTTTGATTGCATGGACAGTTCTCCCTCCCTCTTATGAAACGGCACATTTAGCCAGTTACCATTAGCAATTGTTGAGTAAATAGTCTATTCAAAGCATCCCATTCATTTGAAATGTTTGACGTAATAGCTGTTTTCAAATTATACCCCACGCAGCAATCAATCCTTTATCATAACAGAACGAGTTTTTTCATAATGTAAAATAAGTCATGTATGCTTTTTCTACGAGCTTTATTTAGTCAGTTTTATGGGTCATTTTGCAAAATTGCCACGTTGTTATATCACCAACCCATTCATTCAGGTCTTTCAGTCCTTTCTAAACATTAGATATTAATAACCTTTTGTAAAAAAGATGCCCCATATAGCACCATTGTAAACATAAAAACATAATGTAAGAGACTTTTCCTGATGCAACAAAATATTGATGGCCATTTGGTTAACCGCTTTATTAAATATTACTTAATGGGTCATTTTGCACAATTGCCATTTACATGTATATATACCACTTTCATGTTGATTCAGATCTTTCTCCTTAACAAATGTTGTGACCACTTTTTTCAAATGCAATGCTGAACATTTCTTATAGAAGTAAACAGCTTCAGGAGAATGTAATAATACGTAAAGGGCAATTTCATCTTGTAAGATATTTTTCACATTTGTCAGAATACATTTTCACAATATGCATTGGAGGAATCGTCGCAAATGTTAAAGGCAATTATTGTTAATGTTTTACTTTAAAGGTGCATCTGCAAAGTGTCAGATATGGCCCAAAATCACATTTGAGACTTCAGTACTCTACCCAAATTATTGAAAGATATGTCTGAAGAATGTGTGAAAGTTTCATTGAAAATTTTGCTTTCCTGGTTAAAATAAGCAAAAATATGCGTCAGCTTTTACAATGGATGTTTATGAGGTCTATGACCATTAATGAATGGTTTGGAGCTCAATGATAGATATTGTCATAGTAAAGGGCCATTTGACAAAAATCTGACCCTATTTCATTCTTCTTGTTAGTACCAAAAGCTAAACAACACGGTAGAAGAGAAATGAGGAAGTTCCAAGTAATTTTTGTGGACTGGTTAGACAGGCATCCCTTTAAATGAGATAGCTATAAAGAAAAAACATTATCATAATGTGTTCCATATTTGCTCAATTTCATCTTGTAACCATGCCAACCGCTTGCTTGTATCCCGGTAACTCTGGCGCTAATAAGCACACATGCAAGGAGCTTCTTTCACTAACTATGATGGAAGTTTTATCTATAGATTGCAAAAGTCAACTGATTTTATGAGTGTGCCTGTATGCCTCTATGTGCTAATTGATGTTTTATCCATTTATAGATTTATCTATCTGCAGTGTGTTGTTATCGAGATAGGACTAATTACAGACTGCTTCATTTGATTCTATTTCGAGAAAAAGAACTATTCTGCTTCCCGTCTTTGCAGATATATTTGCAGGAGAAATTTGGACAGATTCTCTGCATGATTATTCTGGGTTTGCATCAGTGCTGTCTAATTTGTTTCTCAGCTTCTAATGCATGAACATTTAGTTGTTCTCACGTTTCCTATAAAAATTGAAATGGCCCCAACATCAATAGGACATAAAATGACTTTTAGACTAAAGGGCTGGTCACATTGAACACGAACCCGTACGACTATACCCACGAATGCCGTACGCATTACTACGAATCCATG
>JAUELG010056928.1:0-11228 GCA_031471515.1 Dendraster excentricus | reverse complement strand
CAGATAAAAAGTTTCACGGCGCACTACGTTTTGGGCTAACAGGGCTGCCGACTCCGTGACGTGCCGGGGAGCTGGTGTAAACGCTACGTAACATCAGGTCGAAGAAAATTAGTTGCCAAATGGTACAAGTTGATTTACCAGTTGGCCATCTGATTTCAATATAAGGTAATTGGTACACTGGAATCAACTGGAACAACCAGTAAGAACCCAGGTAGGCTGACCAGTAAGAAACCCAGTTGAAACCAATACAGAAACCAGTAGTGGGATTTACAATACCACTTAAGGTATTTGAATTCAACTGGTATTTTGAATTGGTTTTAAATGGTATTTGCTACTGGTCTGCTGCATTTTATCTGCTAACATTTAAGGCAAGTTAAAACCAGCAAAAAAAATCAAATAGTTGAGTTTCCAACTGTTTTTCGACCTGGAGAGAAGTATCACAAATATTGCTAGATAATTCACTTCCATGGCCAATTTCAATCATTTTATTACCGTAGTTAGAAATACTAGAAGTTTGTTTGTAATTGCATTAAAGGTTCACCTGCGAAGTGTCTAAACCCACAAAAATTAATTTGAGCTTCCACATTTCTCCTCTACCGTGTTGTTTGGCTTATGGTAAGAGAAGAACAAAATGGGGTTAGATTTGTTTCAAATACCCCTTTTGTAGGACGATACCTATCTATCATTCAGCGCAAGAGCGGTCATTAACATCATAAACGTCATATAGTAATACATTGTAAAAGTTGCACTTTTTTAACCAGGAAAGCAGAGTTCTTTTTCAATGAAACTTTCACACATCATTCAGACATATATTACAATGACTTTGCTGGGTACAGGATTTAAATCTCAATGTCATTTTGGGCAATATCTGACACTTTAAACCATGACACCGGTCATGTAGCACAATGGTAGAGCGTCCGTCTCATGAACGGGAGGTCGTGGGTTCGAACCCCGGCCGGGTCATACCAAAGACCATTATAAAAATGGTACCTACTGCCTTCTAGCCAGACGCTCGGCATATATAGAACGGAGAAGGGTAATGGTAACATTTATGTTATGCAGGGCCCGCTGGAAGAGCAGTGTTCGTCACTGAAGTGGCTACCCTGGGTAAATAAGACGTTATTAATATTATTATTAATAATTCACGCTTTTTGTTTTGGTAAAAATACATGTATTAGAGAAAATCACTACATTATTCCATGGCCCCTTCCAACCTCCACTAATTTAATTAGATTCATTGATGCATACATCCAATGCAATAAATTAATTATCTTGCTTAGCTATTTTCTTTGTAACCACTATTGTATATTATGTATTGATGCAGTATGAAGTAAAATGTCAATTTATTTTCCTTGCACCCTGTCCCAACGTTCACTATACAGTATGTGTGAAGATGAAGGTGAGCTCTTAATATACTTGTGCGCATGAGCAAATACACTTTTATTGAATACAAGACAAATACACTTTTATTGAATACAAGACAATCCCTGCCGTTACAGACGATGATCTCTCCTGATATCGTCATCACCGGGCGACTATGGTTTAATAACGATACTGGATCCCGATTCTCTTCGAGATGGAAGCTGACTATTTCTGTCTTCTCTTCTTCCCTTCTTACCCTCCTCATCCCAGTACACCACGTATAGGTCATCTGTCAGGGGATCGATGCAGCAATTACAGATCTTCTCACCGTGTGTGATTTCCCTCTGTGCTCCCTGTCTGTCGATGATGAGAAGTTTGTTACTGCATGGCCAGGGGTGCGCGATGACGTCACGCGTAGACAAGACACCGCGAAGCCGCCATATGTTCTCCTTACACTTGATTGTGTTCAAGATTGACCCGTTTTCCGGGTTGATGACGTATATGTACCGCTGAATGACTTCAGCAGCTATGATCATCCCATCCCGGTCAACAGCTACACTCACCCATTTGCGGTTATCTGACGTCTTTCTTGGTATCTCGATGTCCTTGATAAGCTCCCAGTTCTCATCATACAGATTGATACATCCAGTCAATCTCTCACCAGTACAACCTTTCAAACTCTTACCGCACACTATCGAGTCCCCATCCAGCCGGGCGCAGGATGTAACGAATGTCTTACCATAATATTGACTCGTGCTCACCCTGTGGGATGTTTTGCTTGCCACGTTTAAGCAGTATGTGTGGGACTCGCCTATCGCCACATCTGATATGATTATATCATCGTCACTCGTACATCCAACAATCCGAGGTTCCTTTATGCCATCCGTTATCTCAACTGTCGATCTGAGCTCTCATTTCCTATCATACCCACCGATGGTGCCATTGTACTTCTCATTGCCCACACCCTCGATGAACCGCACACCTTTCACTGTGCGTGCGATGTGTTCTACCACGCCCTCATCGGCTGTCTTCCCCAGAGTGTCAGTGAGTGAAGTGACCAGCTCCTGTGCACCTTTGAGAAGCTCCTTGTCATCCTCAAGGAGGATCTGCATCCTCTCCGCTGCGGCTTTCAATGCATTGTTAGTGTCTGTAGCCCCAGTCTGTAACTCATCAATCCTTGTTTGAATTTGGTCAATTACAGTGCTCAGGTCACTGAGAAGTTGGCGCTGTTTTCTCTCGATTAGTTCAAGTTGCTTTGCTGCCGCCTCGTAACTTGCTGCCAGTCTTGCGTCCCTCTCTGCGTATACTAGCCTGACTTGTTCTTCTGCCTCCTTGTTAATCCTTGCTGCATTTTCCCTTTGGTTTCGGTTGATTTTCCCTCGTTCTTCTTTGCAGATTTCTTTGATTTCCTCTTGAATTCGAATCACCTGCTTGGATAACTCTACGTGGGAATGATGTAGATGAGCCGCGTATTTCTTCCAGGAGCTTGACAAATACATAACGTCCTTCTTGCATTCGCTCACTTTCTCGCGTAATTCATCAACTGAAAAATAGAGAAATTACCGAAGCTATTATTGTTAACCTCAAATTTTAGATGACACGTTTATAGAACCCAATGCAAATAATTTAAATCGATGCAATCGCGAAATAAAATGAGAAGATGCATATTTACTTGGTCCTTCTTGCATGTATGTTTGTTCATACGTTTTTTACAAGAAAGACATGTGACTAAAAGCGTTAATCGGAAAGTTCAGATGGGTCAAATGGAATTTCAGTGACTAAAATTATAAGTAATTATTCAAAAGTTATTATTGTGATTCGTTATGGATGAAGGATAGAAAACGTAACAAACTTTTACATTCAGCAGCAATTATCTGAGTGCCTGAGATATAACGGAAATGATAATTATAGATATATAGATCAGTTTTGGTTTCGATGGAGCTTAGATTACTGTAGGCTTATTATCTATTGGGGAAAGGTTAATGAACAACAAAGTGTAGGATTCGAAAGACTATACAATATTAAAGACAGAATCAACTTTGTCTGCGTACAATTTCTTTTTTAGAAACAACTGCAATATCCGTAATTATATTCAATCGGTATTGTGAAAATATGGCAAACATTTTGTTTTGGAAGATCGCTCTACATGATTGTATTGATAATTATTTTTAAAGAGGAGCAAAACGCTGGCCGTTTTACTTACTTTACTGATAATTCCCATTACTACTATACGTTTATTTCCTCATGCGTCTCATAGAAATGGAAATAGTCAACGTTTTTAGACCACTATAACCCGTTTGACTGAACATGGAGGCTGTCATTTTCCCCAAAAAATAATACGAAACGTCATCTGACTTCGCACTTACAATAGCGTGTTACATAACCACTGACAAAGCGGAGCTTCAACAGCAACCCGCCTTTGTTACTGCACGCCCAGATGCCAACAATTGCCAGAGGTCAGTCAAAATACTTGATAGTGTTTTCAAAAACATTGTTTATTGGAAGTGATGGAAATTATGTACAAACATATAGAGGAAACTGACTAGAAATATTTAAATGATTGAACATGTGCAAAGCAAAATAGGCATCGCCGGGAATCGAACCAGAGGCCTTTGGATTACTAGACCAGTGCTCAAACCATCAAGCCAAGAATACTCTGGTTCGATTCCCGACGAAGCCTTTCTTTCTTTGCACATTTTCAGAAATTATGTACGTCAGTGAACCAGTATACAGTTACATTACTCAGGACCTACCAACACTTGTGATCAGCTGGTCCCCTAGTTCACCCAGCTCAGCTTCCATCAGCTTCTCCCCGAGGACCAGGCGCAGGTCCCGGTTGTCTCCTTGCGATGTAGAACGCCAGATGTGTGATACTTCGAGAAAAGATGTCGGGTAATCGTTTAATCGCGTGGCCAATATGTTCCCTAAATCCACGTAAGAAACACCAAGGGTGATTCCCAGCTTGTAGTAGTCCTTATAACTTAGCTGCTTCGCTACCTCTAGTAACTGATGGTCGTCCATGATCCTGCAATATGAGATTGAAACAAGGGCCTACCAGGATCACAATTTAAAACACGCTGCAATTCATATAAACCATCGAAAAACGATCTCACACTGTTCAATGTTGTGGAAACTGCATGCAATACAATCACTAGAAGCATGAGTCAAACACTCATGCTTAATGAAAGCGGATGAAAATTAGGATAAGATATTTTTCATTCCGATACTAAATGATTGCTCAATTCCAGTCACTCCTATTGCTATTAATGTGTGATACCAAACGAGAAGTACCGTTTGTGTACCAGTAACGGATCACTACCCAATTTGATGCATAGAGACGTTTGTGACTATATAATTGTTTTAATTTTCATAACTGGACGAGGCATTTGCATCTAATATCAACGTTTTCATCTCCTTTTTAAAAGTGATATATCTCTGTTCCATGATCATCGCGCAAAAGTGAGAAATTAGCCTTTAAAAAAGTGTCATCGAGTTACAACATGTTAGATTTTCACGGACAAAAATTTAAACATATTTTTTTTAAAAGATGTTTAAAAAATATAAAATATGCAAATGGATTTAGAATTTATGAATTATTTAGACATAAAGATGGTCTGGTAAACACTGCACATCAATTTCCAGGTGTTTGGGTGCAGGCATATAGTAAAAAAGGGCAAATTATAATGTAGACTTGCAGCAGGAATTGTGTGTACCAGTAACGGATCATCCATTTTCAAATCCTTATAACAAATTTTTTTTAAAGGTCAGAATATTTTGTTGTTTGCTGTAACAATGTATTTCACTAGTTTCTGTAATATTTCGAACTAAAAATCGGAAATGACTTGGATATTTTGGTTAATTCGATGTTTGGGGTAATTTTTTGTTAAGGATCATGTATGGCAGGGTTAAACTCTTCATAACTAAATAAGGAAGCACGTTTAAAAAGTAATATTTTTTTTTAGATATTAATTCCTAATTGGCTAACACTTTGATAAAAAATTAAGGTAATCGGTCAATTATTTTCAAAATAAAGCAGGGTGATCCGTCAGTGTTGACAAGGTGATCCGTAATTACTGGTACAGCGTAAGGGGTTCGTAAAACGCACATTGATTTGCTTATTAGAGAGGCAATGAGTTTGAATTTACAATATTCATAATCTATAGCATTTCACCTTTCCAACGATGTATAACAGTCTATGAAAAATATTTTGTTTTGGCAAGAAATTGTATCCAGTAAAAAAAGTGATCCGTTACTGATACAGCAACGGTAACTATAGGCCTAATGTGCGTCTGTAATGGAGCAGTCACACATGCGCATGCGACGGCTTGCGATTGGTCACTTGAACGTATGAAAGGCGGATTGTGCCAAGTTTCTAAAGCATAGCTTCGTTCTACCGAACTTTTCACTGCAAATCTACACTGGAGCGTAACAATTATACAACTGCACGTGCTTATGTAATAAGTACAAATGCTATTTGATCGGCCCTACATAAGTTGTATTGTAATAATAATGTTGCAGGCTGTCGCAAGTCATCGCATGTGCAGTTATGACTGCTCTATAAGTGTTAGGAATCATATACCGTTAAAGGGATAGTTGAGGTTTGGTAGAGAGGGCGCTACACATAACTTTTTGGGAGATAATGAAAATCTGAGTGTAACATTTGAAAGATCATAATATTCTAATGACAGAATAAAATGTTATTTTATCTAAATCGGCTCAAAAACGGTTGAAATATCCGTAAATGTAACCATTTGTACTAGTTGTGGGGCCCACATTTATTAGAGAATTGTGAACGAACCGTTACAAATTTATAAAAAATACTTCCTCTTTTCAACAAATTTCAAAACAAATTTTTGTAATAGTTGGTGATCTAATTACCATTTTTACGAACCTCCACATGTACAATATTTTATTCAAAATGGTTTAAACTAATGAGGTTTTAGAGAGCGCCATCTTGATTTTGAATTGATCTATTTGAATGATAACAGGATTTTTACTTTGTCATTTGTAATTTTGAATTCCTTTAAAGCATGGTACATTTATAACTACTAGTTTGTAATACGTAATACGTAATCCTCCCCGATGGCACCATCGGTACGGTCAACCGCGCTGGCATCGCCTACTACAACAACCTCGTCAACGAGCTCCTAGATGCTGGTGTCGTCCCGATGGTCACGCTCTTCCAGTGGGATCTTCCACAGGCCCTCCAGGACATCGGTGGATGGTACAATGACGACATCATAGGCTTCTTCCGGGATTATGCTGAACTATGCTTCCGGGAGTTTTGCGACAGGGTCAAGTTCTGGATGACCTTTAGCGAGCCGACTGCCATCTCTGTCGGCTACGAAACCCTAAATCTGTCGAAACTTCCTCCGGGGATAAATGAAGACGGGATCATGGGATACAGAGTTGCCCACAACATCATCAGGTCGTATGCCAATGCATACCACGCATACAATGACGTCGTTCGAAGTTCACAGGTTAGAACATGTTAATAAACACATATATCTGCAAAAAAATGTCAGAAGGCATGCAGTTCTCAAGACAGTACTAGAAATTTTGGTCAAATCTAAACAATTATTAAACAGTAGCCTATGTTGTCAATTAAATGATATAGTTGATCTGTGGTAAAGTGCTCTTACATGTATGGTAAAACTGATAACGTAGGCACCAAAACCTGCACCATTAAAAGTTGTAACTCCATCATACTCGAAAGGTATATATATATAACAGATACCTTGGATTTGCCCTTATACAGTAAGAAAAAATGTTGCTGAATGAAGATGGCTTAGCTGATGTCGATGGTTTATTTTCTCTGCGTTTTTAGTTACAGAGAGGGCATGTTTGCATTGGTTTGATATCAGATTTCTACGAGCCATTCGACCACGATAACGTCACGAGCGTCGAGGCGGCTGAGCGCGTTCTCCAGTTCACCATCGGCTGGTTCGCCCACCCGGTCTTCATCAACAGAGACTACCCCGAAGTCATGAAGGCGAAAGTCGCGCAGAAGAGCCTTGCTCAGTGGTTCGCGGAATCCCGGCTGCAGGAATTCACGGAGGAGGAGAAATCCCTCGTCAAAGGCACCAGCGACTTCTTCTGCCTGAATCACTACACCACGAGATACGCCGAGGCCTTACCGGCCGAAGACTCGCCCAGTCCACCCAGCTACTGGAAGGATTTGGGCGTGGCCACTTGGAGAGATGAAGCGTGGCCCTCGACCGGGTCCGACTGGCAGAGGGCTGTTCCATGGGGGTTGCGCCGTCTCGTCAACTGGATACACAACCAGTATCACGCGCGCATCTACGTCACCGAAAATGGAGCATCGACTGGGGATGTGTACGAGCTCTTGGCGATGAGATCAGGCAGAAATACCATCGGGCCTACATCAACGAACTTCTGAAAGGTGACCCGATAGATTCTGTACCTGTAAGGTACAGTATACAACATACCATCAGTTAGGGTTAGGGTTAGGGTTAGGGTTAACCCTACATCAACTTTTGTATTCCTCAGCGTCGGTACAATGACGACAGGAATTGTACATTATTTGACCTAAAAGTAATTTACTAAACACTAAAAATCAATGTTAGCATTGATTTTAGTGATTAATATGATGCTAAAAATTGATTTGAGTGTAACACCCACAGAAACGATAATATATCACAAAATATACAGCTGAGAAACTAGTTGAATTTGTCAATACAGTGTCTATGTCCTTGATCGAGTTATGATCCTCTTTGCATGACATTACGTTACCAATGCATGACAAGTTATATAAGAATATTGCCAAGTTCTTCTGCATGATTTTTTCCCAAACAAATTGATTTAATCAGGTTCATAAAATATCAAAGCATCACTTCAAAATGTATTTCAAATGAACAAATATTATTTTATTTGAGACTAGTTGTACATCTGCCATAGTACATTTCGTTGTAATTTGTTGTATTGTTGTCGTTTTGTTGGTGTTTATGATTATCTATTTGTTGTTTTTATTTCAATTCCTTTTTAGCCATGAAAAAGAGACAATGATGTTCAGAGCTATGATCTGTTGAGTAATCTTTGTTTCATATCATGTTTATTACTTTTACATGTTGTGATCACACACATTTCATGAAGTTTTTTCTGTCATTATTATGTAAACAATATTATCTTTTTTTTTTCAATAAAGCACACACATTTTTTTGTGTCATTGTTATAAAAATAATATTAACCTTCTTTGTATTCTTTTAATTTCAATATCTTTCAGCCATCAACATTGACGGTGTTGATGTTCGCGGCTACATTGTCTGGTCACTCCTGGACAACTTCGAATGGTGGGCAGGATACAGTGAGCGTTTTGGGATGCACTATGTCGACTTCGACGACCCCGAACGACCACGGGTGGCCAAACAGTCGTCGAAACTCTACGCCGAGATCATTGCCAATAATGGATTTGTAAAACATCGTTCTAGATTTGATAGGTACATGGGTTGATATCATAAAGCGTTCATTAGAATCATTGTTGTATTACTTAAAGTATAATTTCATTGACTTTGAATTTTAGTTCAGCTCATATTACCATATTTTATTAGTATGTAAGGTCCGTTATTCCTAAGTTTCAGTTATTCCGAATGGTCGTTATTCCGAAGGTTCGTTTTTCCGAAGGTTCGTTATTACGAAGGTTCAGTTATTCCGAATGGTCGTTATTCCGAAGGTTCGTTATTCCCAAGGTTCAGTTATTCCGAATGGTCGTTATTTCGAAGGTTCAGATATTTCGAATGGTCGTTATTCCGAAGGTTCGTAATTCTGAAGGTTTTTTATTCCGAAGGTCTGTAATTCCAAAGGTTAGTTATTCAGAAGGTTCATTAGTCCAAACTTAAAATAGGGTTCGTTAATCCGAAATGTAAATCGGCTTTATTTTTTGTTATGATTAGCATGAATAGTGTTTTTTCTGTTGAATCTACGTCTGCATTAAGCATACCCCTCCACTTCCCTCCTTTAATGGCCAGACCAATCCAATTAAACATTTAAGTTTATTTTATCTCGTTATTTGAAATTATAGCATTATAGCAAAGCCGAATTTATTTTCCGATTAACGAAATCGGTTTCATTTTAGGAATAGAGAACCTTCGGAATAACAAACAGTCGGAATAACATCCCTTCGGATTAAAGAACCCGATTTCATTTTAGGAATAGCGAACCTTCGGAATAATCCAACAAAATTTTCGGATTTAACGAACCCTATTTCGTTTTTGGATTAACGAACTCTCAGGCATACGAAATGTGCGTGTTTGGAATAACGAACCTTCGGAATAATGCAACAAGTGTACGGATTAAACGAACCCTATTCTATTTTCGGATTAACGAACCCTCAGATATACGAAATTTTCGGGTTCGGAATAATAAACCTTCAGAATAACGAAGCGCATACAATACTGTGACGTCATGAATTGTCTTTTGAAGCACTTTTTTTCCCTAAAATAAAGTTATTTTAATCGATCACGTCCATAAGGAAAATACGCAGTAATTACAAAATCAGCAGCACCCTAATCAAAATACGTCGAACAATTATGGGCGAATAGAATCGTGCCCAGACTTCGGCGGGTCTTTCAAGCAAGACTGTATATAGTAGGACGATGTGTGGTTCACTTCATTGAATTCACATTTATTTCCGTAAATTAAATAAATGCGCTTCCGTGGCAAGAATAGCCAACATGTTTAGTAGCTATGAGTGCAGCAATGGTTGTGTAAATTTGTAATCAGACACCGTATTTTAATGATAACTTACACACTATAATACATCATCACAAGTCAACATTGGCGTTTCAGTACAAAGAGCGCTTGTTTTTGGTGATTTTTTTTTTAAAACCTATAATAGACCGTTTCTGTAATGTATGCATAATATGCGTATGACGTCAGACTCCCCGTTGACATGCTGGACAATAGTAACTAGGTCCGGCAAGCTCCGGCAAACGTAGTTTGCCGGACCTAGTTACTTTCGTTTAGCTTGCCAACGGGGAGTCTTACGTCACACGCATATTATTTGCATACATTACCGAAACGGTCTATTTCAGCTGCTTCATTATCTTGTAAAAACGTGTACAATACTGAAATTTTGCTTAGTTTACATTCAAATGATAATACATAGAAAGAAGTATAGGGCTGTTTTAATATGGCATATTGCATATTAATCTTAGAAATTTGGTGTAACTCTGTATCCCGACGTTAAATATTTATCCTCACCAAAATACTGTATTATTATCTTTTTAATTTTACCATGAATATTATGTTCGGAATGTGCCCCTTTTTGAGACGTTATATCGTTTATGTATTTTAATTACGTATTGTCTGTAATTCAGCCATTTGACTGCAATTAATATTTTCGATTTTAATTTTAATAGCAGAGGTGATATAAAACCAATACAGATGAGAGGAAGGAAGGAGTTGTGAAAAAAAAACACATCAGTGTTATGTAATTATGCTGTATGTGAATGTAGGCTAACGTTAGGATTATTGACATTATCAAAATGTGTGAAAGGAATATTAGCGCATACTAGTTGTTTATGATGAATGATGAAAGTATATATGCAATAGGCCTACTCTAGTGTTTTGGCTGTAGTGATGGAAACCGTATATAATTAATGCCTGTATTTAATCATCATACTTGTAAATGATAATGGAATATATACCATTGTAGTTCATATTGTATTGAGAAAATGTCAACATAATTATGTCAGTACATTTACATTTACAAGGAATACAACTGCATGTTGATTTTAATTTGTTGATCTGTAATTATTACAGATCAACAAATTAGCCTTTTGTCAACGATCTTCGAGCCTGTCTTGCTGAATATTCATGAGAGCATAATCACGCAACGTTGAGAAAAG
>JAUELG010056707.1:0-11231 GCA_031471515.1 Dendraster excentricus | reverse complement strand
ATATGTTTGTGATTCAGAATTAAATAAGTAGAATGTAATGCAAATAATACAATCAAATAAATGCAGAGGCATACTATATGACCAAATAAAGTTTATTCTGCTATTAAAGTTGCATGTTCTCTTTAATTTGACAATCAGTTTTTCATAACCTCACAATTGTGATGCGCGTTGCCCTCTCTACTAAAACTCAACTACCCCTTTAACAACTCCTTTAAAATAATAAAAAAATTATTCATGATACCTTCCGAGCATGTTATTATAAATATTAGTTTGTAGTGTTATTTTACAGATTTTGGTTGCCAACGTTAAATAGCACAAAAGCGAAACTTTGACTTTAAAGGGAATGTTGAGTTTTTTAAAAAGAGAGGGCGCTACACATGATAATTTATTTGTGAGATAATGAAAAACTGACTGTAACCTTAAAAAGAGCATAATATTTTAATGGCAGAATAAACTTTATTTGATCAAAATCAGTTCAGAAATGTCCATAACAGTAACAAATTGTAATAAATGTGGGGCCCAACACCAGCTAATTTGAGCCAACGGTTATAAATTTTTAGAACATGCTTCCTCTTTTTAAAAATCTTCAAAGAAAGTTTTTTGAAATAGTTGTTGATTATCAAATCACTTATGTACGACCTTCACATGTTCAATATCGTATTCAAAACAATTTATACTAGTGAGTTTTAGAGAGCGCAATCTTGAGTTTGAACTATGTACACTGTTATAATGATAACAGGCTTTTTACTTAGTCGTTTGTAATTTCATGCATGGTAGAGTAATAAATATTAGTTTGTAATTTAATGTTGCAGGGTTTGTTTACAAACATTCAGCTTTCACCAAAACTGTACTCTCTTTACCAGAACTCAACTATCCCTTTAAACACAGATTGTAAAAGATAAGGCATCAATAATAAAAAGCGTTTTTGAAATTATTGGCCAGGAAATGAAATTTTCAATCAAAATTTATTGTAGACAATTAGAAGGCTATAAAAGGTTTATTCTTATTGTAGTGCCCGGTATTATGCGCATGGTGGCATGTGTGTACTCGTTACTCAGGGCAACAATGATATTGTATAGTGTAACACGCTATTATACTCACGTGAATAGCGCTATAAATAAATAACCGTCTCGTGGTGGAAACAAATGTAAATGAAAAAGCCGGAAAAAAAAGCATTTATATTGCACAGTCCTCTATTGATACACATCAAGCCATTGTCCACTTTGTTCAAGGACCTTGGTTCGCTTTCCTCAAAGACCAAGGTGAAGATTAAAGGGACTTAAGTACATTGTCCAAATCCTAATCCAATTTTAATTTAAATGGGAACTCTTTAGGCCACATTTGCATAGATAGGAATAATCGGTACACGGGTGATCACGGGAGAACCATGCAATAATATTTATTGTTCATGATTTACAAACATCAATGTTGTTCAACGTAAAGGGATCTTACTTAAAGTGATGAATGGTTGATGCAATATATATAGTATAGTTATCTGATACATCCACAGGGTATTGTGTGAACATTTCATGCGAAATGGACATTGCATGGCCGAGTTATGAGCAAAAGTGCAAAGTAATATCTCACTGCATTCACTTTGTACACGGTTTCAAAAACTCCAGGGGAGTTATTATCATCTGAATACTTCAATCGTACATATCTTTATAACGATAGAGCAATTTGACAAACCGAAACTTGTCCCATGATTTTATTTTCAATACGAATACAACCGATGTAAAGAGGGAACCGCTAGAATTCAAATTGGATTTTTGGGTGTGGACAATTATGGTTACTTTGTCCTTTTAAGTTAAAAATATAGCTTACAAATGATTTGCGCTTTTCAGGAATATACGATGCGTCATCTTGTAGTTTGGTTCGACTCGTTTCGCTGGCTGCTTGCTGTCAATGCTCCGCGATATGTTAATCAGCCCATTAGTCTGATTGCATTCACGTAAACTGAAGTTAAAAGAAAAATAAGAAGTGGCATGTACATGATGTTTAAAGGGGTAGTAGGCCTACAATTTTGGTAAGGCTGAACTTAAGTAACCAAATCAGGCACAGTAACCTTTCAAACTAATATTCATAACCACATCCTGCTCGAAAAGTATACAGAAATACAAACAACTAATCAATTATACTGTTACCATTCAAAAAGTGCCAGTAAACATGGTAAAACACGAAAGGGCGCTCTCAAATCAAGTTTTTGTTTCAACCATTTTAGATTCAAAATAATGTATGTGATGACTGTTGTAAGTAAAGATTAAATTAATAGATCATCAACGGCTATCTAAAAACCGATTTTGAACATTTTTGAAAAAGTGTAAAGATTGTTTATTTTTTTGAAAAAAAAACAACATTTTATTATGTTGGCCCCAAATTATTATAAGATCGGATATACTCATTGATTTTTTTAACTATTTCAAAACCGAATTTGACCAGATAAAATTTATTCTGCCATTAAAATCGCATGTTCTTTCAAATTTGACACTTTTTTTCTTTACCACATGCACACAAAATTGTGTTGTGTAGCGCCCTTTCAACCGAAACTAAACTACCCCTTTAATTGAGATAAAGATATGCCTTAAATATATATTTTTTCTTTTTGTGACAGAAAGACGAAATACCAAATGAAGGCCTGGCGAATAATATAGAAATATAATCCCGTATAATATCTATATTATATATTTTTTCAAGGCCAATAAGTATTGTATCTATCTTATATTCGTGTTGGCATTTGCATTGTGCATGCCTATCTCGTATCATTCAGCAAGACAATTACTTTTCTGTATGATATTGCTGATGTCTACCCGGGTATTTAAGTGGAAGCTATCGAAAGTGGAGCGAGTAAGCAATCGTACTTGTATAATTATTGATTGCGCCATTATGCTGCAAGACTGCTTTGATCTCAATTAAAGGAGTGCTACAAATGGCACGCATGTATGGATCGATTGCGAGTGTGTCGGATGACCGGGGTAATTATATATATATCTATATATATTATCATTGTATAATAAAGCGCTTCGTCGGAGCTTGATAAGGAAACTTCGTTTCGATTCAAAAGTATTGATATGATATTGTTTAGATTGTTAGTACTGAAATACTAGACTGTATTATTCTTTAATTTATATTGTTATATTCCAAATAATAATTATTTTAATTATCATTATCATCATTTGTATCATTATTATTCTCATTATTATTATTATTATTATTATTATTATTATTATTATTATTTTATTATTATTATTATTACTGATATCATTATTATTATCATTATCATAGTTATTATTATAAACAAAAAGATCAGAGGTGAATTATAAGTGGAAGAAAGCGATTCAGAGCAGGCGCACCGGAAGCAGTTCTTGGATTGGGGGAGGGAGCGAAGCGAACGAGGCATACTTGAAATGGTGCACAAAATATATATAAACCATATGCTACTTTTGTATGATCACATCTTACAGCCAAAATTATAATTTTTGATAAGGAAACTTCGTTTCGATTCAAAAGTATTGATATGATATTGTATAGATTGTTAGTACTGAAATACTAGACTGTATTATTCTTTTATTTATATTGTTATATTCCAAATAATAATTATTTTAATTATCATTATCATCATTTGTATCATTAATATTCTCATTATTATTATTATTATTATTATTATTATTATTATTATTTTATTATTATTATTATTACTGATATCATTATCATTATCATAGTTATTATTCTAAACAAAAAGATCAGAGGTGAATTATAAGTGGAAGAAAGCGATTCAGAGCAGGCGCACCGGAAGCAGTTCTTGGATTGGGGGAGGGAGCGAAGCGAACGAGGCATACTTGAAATGGTGCACAAAATATATATATAAACCATATGCTACTTTTGTATGATCACATCTTACAGCCAAAATTAGGGGGTATCCCCCTCCCACGTGATAGATTTTGCATTTTCACTCTAAAAAATGGTGCAATCTGGTGCATAAAAACATATTAAAATAAAAACATATGCCACATTTTTATAATCCAACAACATAGCTTACAGCCAAGAAAAAGGCCCGAGGGAGCGAAGCAACCAGGGGCTGGGGCAAATAGGTTAGATGGGGGTTGGGGTGGTAGGAGGGGTCGGGGTTGTTATAAGTGGAAGAAAGCGATTCAGAGCAGGCGCACCGGAAGCAGTTCTTGGATTGGGGGAGGGACCGAAGCGAACGAGGCATATTTGAATGGTGCACAATATATATTTCATTACAATATATATATATAAACCATATGCTACTTTTGTATGATCATATCTTACAGCCAAAATTAGGGGGTATCCCCCTCCCACGTGAAAGATTTTGCATTTTCACTCTAAAAATGGTGCAATCTGGTGCATAAAAACATAAAACATATGTCACATTTGTATAATCCAACAACATAGCTTTACAGCCAAGAAAAAGTCCCGAGGGAGCGAAGCAACCAGAGGCTGGGGCAAATAGGTTAGATGGGGGTTGGGGTGGGAGGAGGGGTCGGGGAGAGGGTATCCCCGTCCCACGGGGAAGATTTAGCATTTTTTTACTTGCAATGTTGCAATGTGCTGATGTATATAATTTTTCATTTTCCTTTTTATCTTTATTTTTTCTTAATGGGGAGGGGGCTTTCTTTTTTTTTTTTTTTATTCTTTTTTTTTTTTTTGGGTGGGGGGGACGCAAAACTGCATTGCCCCCCCCCCTCTTCCACTGCCTATGATTCTGAGGAATGAATTTGAGATAATGAAATAGTAACAAATGAAATTTAAAATGGAGAACATGGACGCGTCCCATTACTTTATTCTGTTTTGTTTACAGTAATTATACATATCTCGTTTGAGCATTATTTTTTAAGATATTGCTCGAGTAAAACGAAGTAGACCATTCGTCTTGCTCTCTAAAGCTATAATATAATGCTCTGGTCGGCTTTTGTTCACATTTGCATCTTATATGAAGTAATTTTAAAGATATAAAACAAAATTTCAGAGGAAATTGTCTGAGAGAAAAAATGCCAAGCTGAAAAATAAGGAAAGGGGGTCAAAGGAAACAAACCAGAGGAGTGGAAGAGAGAATCCAAGTTAGAAAGAAATGAAGATTGGCCAGTAGAATAAAGAATATTCAAATAATAGACATACTGTAGATGATGCATATTTTCTACTCTCTAAATTATAAAGCACGGCACTTCGTAGGTGCATACAAGTAATTCATCAACACTGATTTATCATGTTTATTACAATTCGGGTTCTGATGATTTCTCTTTGTACTATTTTGTCTTATTTTCCGCTTGATTTGTGTAATTAAGTTTTCGTGAACAAAGTACAAATGGCAGCCAGCTCGCAACTTACATCACGATCAATACCAATTGAGAACAATGCACACATTAGCAAAATAGGTTCAAGCTCTCATAACTGTGTTGTCGTAGCCTTTAGCAAGGCTTCGTGTCTTAAGCAAGCACTGGCTGAGCTGCATGCAGGATCAGGACAGGCTGAACGCCTGATGGAGGCAGCATGGATGGAGGCTATCTGGCGAGTGGTTAATTCACTCGGCCACAGATTGTGCACGGTAGTTGTGCGGACCAGTCGTTCCTGCATAATGCATACTATACCGTGCATTTAACCCAGCTCAGACGAGACATGCCTTGTCAAGAGGCTAGCTACGTGTTGTCGCGGCTCGACGAAAAATAGATATTGATAATAAATTAGCAAAATATGAAGTTAATAGCGTTATAAAGAAACGGATGTATGGTAAATGGCAGAAAAGAAATTGATGTAGCGTTATTGTACATGGCACACGTAAGATTATATGCATGCTCAGCCGGTACAAAGACTGTTAAAAGAATATCTATGCTCAAAATTAATGACGATAATATAAGTAACTTTTTTTCCATATGATTTATTTATAGATTTAGCAAATTACATCCGGCACATTGCACCTTCACTTTCAAAGCCCTTAAAATAATGTTTGCTGCCTTTGTATGTTATCGAATATTTGAACATTTTGGACAATATGATTTTTGTATATATATAATTTTGTTTGTTTCTTTTTGGAATCGGATGCAGTTGCAAATATAAACGAAGGCGACCCGAGTGCATATCCATGCCTCGGGGGCCTAAACTCAGTCCTTGCTTAGCACCCCAATTTGCATCTCATTAACGCACCGTAACCTCTTGAATTCGTAACGGACTTTTACGCAGGTGCGAGTGTGTGTTTACAAAAAGTGAACATTTTTACATTCTGTTTGCATCGTGTAGCGACAGAATTTTGCCCTAAAACTTTTCATGTAATCTACAATTTACACAAGCTTTACAAAGATTCAAGAAATATGAAATTTGATGAAATAAATCATGAGATATCACCATTTTATGAAATCAGAGACACGGAAAACATACTAAATTCGTTGAATTGTAGATTAGTTGATTATCCCACTATTTCAACAAAACGTCATATGAACGATGTTTGTTTAAAACGTGTTGAATAAAATGCGTTTTAGTGCCCTTTTTTGGATAACGGGCTTTTTAGTTAGTCGTTTGTAATGTAATATTTGTTTTCCTTTTGAGCATAGTGGATTTATAACTAGTAACTATAACTAGTTTTGTTGTAATACCTGTACTCTCTCTCTCTCTCTCTCTCTCTCTCTCTACCAGAAACCAATTATCCTTTTAAAGGGAGGGTTGAGTATTGATCAAACTTAACTTGAGTAACAAAAACGTGCACCATTACGGACAAAAGTAATAGAACTTCACCATGCTTGAAAAGTTTAAATAATAAAAAAAAAAACTACGTAAAAACCAATGGTACCATTTAAAAAACAACCGTTAAAGCAGAGGGCGCAATTTTTAAACAAATCCTTGGTTATACAAAATTGTGCATTTAAAGTTTTGAATCAATAGAAATATCATCAAAGACTTTTTAAAAACCTATTTACATTGTTTTCACAGTAGTTTTCGAGCATTTGTTAATTTTTTCTAAAAAGTCTGAAAATATCGCAAAGTGATGGCCGGTGACTAACCCTTTTGAACAAACTATATTCATGGATATTTCAGTCGTATCTGAACCGATGTTGATCAAATAAAGTTTATTTTGTCATTGAAAAAGTCGAATTTGACAGTCAGTTTTGCATTATCTCGCAACAAATGTCGGGGATCACTTCGGGTTGTACCGATACTCAACCATACCTTTAAGTTAGGTTTGCCATCAGCTGCAATTATATCGCTCCGAATGCAAATACCATGTCAATGTTCACATGCACTCAACTCTTTTACCTTTGTATTCTGTCTGAGATAACTTGATAAATGAAATTGAAAATAAGATTACGGTGATGACGTACCAGTTCGGTTGGGATAAATTCCCTGGCGTAGATTCAAGCTGGTTCATAGGAGCAGTGGCATTGGCTGTACCGAGCGCAGCGGGGCTATTGTTGCTGAGATGCGCGTCTCTCATCGGTGTCATCTCACTGGACGAGTTACGCTGTAGACCTTCATGTGGATGCCGATGTTGACGCAAATTGGCGATCGCCAAGCGGGCAGAACCGGTGGAAAAGAACCGTGGTGACATGTAGCACCCGGCTGAAAACACGATGATAACGATGCAAACGAAACATCTTTTCCAGCTGCATTTCCCTCCCATATTAGCGGATATGCCAAAATAAAGTCGTTTAATGGTTTATTTTGCAATTCGTTTCGCAGAAAAGTAAAATGTAAGTCGTATACTGTTAATCATCATAATTTACCCGAGATGCGAAGGTTTACGCTACATTAATCAATTCCCACGTGCATGTAGGTCATTTGAAATATAATTATATATCGACCAATATTACGACGAACGCAGTTGCTATGGTGACCGATGGCCACTGTACCATGTACACGTACGACGCTTATGCTGGCATACCTGACAGTTGATCCATTGCTATCCAATCATGTTCGAAAATGCAGTGTATAACTGTAGTGTGTTGTTATCCTTGGCCGGTATTCAATTCCGTACTTAGAATAAGTAAGACATTTACTAAGTAAATTGCTAAGCTAAGTACTTCACTTATTTCATATTCAAATCGCATTTTAGACTTTTAATACTATACATATTAAGACAAAATCTAAGTTAAATACTTGTGACGTATCATGACGTCATAATTTAATAGTGCAAACCCATTCATACGTCATTAATAAACGCGTGCATGATTTTGCGCACAGCGCACCTTTATCATTGACCGGCAAATTGACATCGATTTACTCCCAAGATTGGAAGTAGACTCAAATTCACTGTATATAAACTATCGTTTTGTTAAAGGAACTTGGGAATTGGAAGCTTATCTTTCAAAGATACTTTTGAAATTTAGGACAATGTGGTAACCACAAGTTACCGAATGTAACTGGCAGATACAATAATACTGAAATATCAAATCGCCTTTGACGCGTTGTGATCAGCAGAAAATTGGTGATGAATACCATTATCTTTTTGAATGCCCTCTTTTCGAAATGGACAGAAGGGAAAACGCCCTAAGATTGAAAAAATGAATTAATTATTCACTTCTACTAATCATTCTACCATGATAAACCTTGCTAAATGTTGTTGTCTTATCGTCAGGTATTTCTCATACACCAGTAATATTACTAAATAGCTTGAAGCTGGTCAATGACGATCTTTTTATCAACAATAAAATTACTCTTTTTGGCGCCTCATCAAATTCAATATATAAATGATTTTTTTTTCAGTATTCACATACTGTTTACATGTATCTAGTTATACTCATTGTATTATTATTACCATATATTTTGTTATAATACTAACATTACTGTCATTCTTGTAATGCTCATGTTTTGTTTTATAATTATTTCTTTATTTTGTTTGTTTACCGTTACCAACTTAATTGGTTTCCATCTTGTACATATTCTGTAAATATTGTATACATTTATCGCTATCTTTAAATGGACTGTTCTTTTTAATCTCCAATACCCATTATTGGGTGACATGATAAATACAAAACAAATATTTCATTTCATTTCATACACACAATCCCAATGAATTTTTTAAGCGGGCAGTATAATTTTTTTTTGTTCACCCGTAGTTTTGTTGGCTTACTGAATGTCAAGGACAATTGTGTCTGCTATGGTTAATAACTCTAGTTATATTTGTCAAGAGGATGTACACGATCTTGAAACAAAATTAATGATGATGAGGTGCTCGCTGATGTTGAAGGCTGCTATGTCAACATATCTTGCACATACGAGTACCATTTTAGAATAATGAGGATTTGACTTAGATGTCCTCATTTAAATTCATAAGTTTAAGTAAATTTCGTAGCCAAAAAAGAGATTTGAATACTGACCTTGCTTAAGTAAAATAAGCGCGTTCAGTCTTTCCTGCAGCACAGGCGGCAATTTAGACGCGATCGCCTCGTTAAAAGGCTAGGGTTTGAATTATTATCTAGCATAGTGGATACAAAATATTCTTTATTAATAGGTGGAGGTTTTAATGTTACGAGTGTGGACTTGGATTATTCGGATTCCAATACTATTTGTAAAGTTAAATTGCGTGATGTAGGTCACTTGTATAAATTTGATTTAATTGACAGATTGAGAAAAAGAAATCCACACAAAAAAAAACCATTGATATCAAAATTTAGATATTAGGGAATATAAAGAAAGAAAAGATATATGTTTACGGGTTACACGTCCAAATGTATGCGGTAAACAGAGAATTTCAATTTAACCCGTTGCGGACTGGTCCCGAAATATTTCGGGTTTGAGTCTATGGAGATTGCGTGTTATACAAAAATCAATTCGTCCTCAACGGGTTAAGATATTGCATGGTGCGATCTATATAGATTTGGATTTACATTAGATAATGTATGCTCCTTTTGTCGGACTTAACTAGAAATTTATTCACATTTATTTTTGCGCTGTTTAAAACTTCAAAGATTTTGGTTAGGAATAATTGATTATTTACAATTAACAGAAATACGAATTGAAAACAGAATTGAATACTTTTGGGTCTACCAGGAAAAAAAATAGTTGAGTATGTATGTATGTATGTAACTCTATATTTTCATATATATATATATTATTTATTCTTTAAGAATACAAGGGGATATTCCATCGATACAAACAGTACTATAAATAAGTTTGGATTATAAGAAAGATGAAAAAGGGTCAGCAATAAAAAGAGAAAAATTAAATTCACTAGTACAATAGTAGGAACATTTAAATTTTATTTTGATTTGATTTCAACGGACCTGCGATCAGATGCAATTACTGCGAGCAATGAGTGTGACACGAGTGTGTGATTGTGTGCGTGTGTGTGTGTTTGTGATTGGTTTGGATGAACGTGAGGAGGGCGAGGGATGTAGCAAGATTGCATCACTCTTATTAGAAAATATCCTTCATTGGTTGTCGACGCTTTTTTGGGGGGCGGTCTGATTATTATCATAATTATTTTTTAGTGTACAGTATTAGAATCAACTATCATACGAGTCTATTGTATTGAAGAAGGGCTTTGCTCTTTTATCATATATAAGCTGCGATGAAATTTACTATATTTCGTTTAAGATTCAGTACTTATGTAACTGTGTTTAAAAATTGCAATTGTAAATTTCTTTTGTTGATGAATATTCAATGACACTGTTTATCTGTCATCTGTATGTCATATGTATGTATGTATGTATGTCAGGTCGTTATTACAACTTTCTTTCATTAACAATGTCATTAATCTATACTCTGTTTATGAATAAGATATATATATGTAATCATATACAGTATCTCAGTTTTGCAAACATTGATAAATAGAAATATTAATTCATGGAAGATTGATTTAAGCGCTTTGTTTTGTATGGATATCTATCAACTGTCTTTTATCTTTCAACAACAAAACTTCACATGAATGCACATCATTTTGATAATTAGGAAAGCTCATGGCTTCATTTAATGACGTGATATCAGTAGAGGACTCATTTTATCATATTATCGATGATTATATTATTCTATATACTCACATGAGTACACACAATTTAATGAATAGGTAGGCAAATGGCGAAAAAGCTTCATTTTATGACCGTCGTAAAATGACGTCACGTCATATCAGCCGATAGTAGAAACAAATCAAGAAATGATAAATACTTTTAGCTGCAAAGATAACTACGAGGGGTGACTGAAAAGTTTTGAGCCTTTCATAGAAAGGATTGAGATATGAAGACCGAATTTGGTCCATGAAAGCATTCACATTTTCTAAGAAAACCTAC
>JAUELG010056596.1:0-11231 GCA_031471515.1 Dendraster excentricus | reverse complement strand
CCTTTAATGCAAACTTGACATTTAAATATGAAATTATAATAGGTATGGTTGTGTGTATGAATTTGCACACACACACACACACACATATACACGCACACACGCACACACACATACACGCACACACACACACACACGCACACACACACACACACACACACACACACACGCATAAACGCATACACCAATGCACTTACATATGTGCTCATGCATACCTACGTAATGTAAATTTTCACCAAGTCAGTGCATAATACAATGCATTTACTGCCCCTCAAAACATCAAACAACGATAATTACGAGCACTATAATTAGTGTGCATTTAGCTGTGTGCCCCAAAAATTTGAATAGTTATTCGATGATACACCGGACAGGAAGAGTGATTAATCAGACACTTGGTAAGATTTTACAAAATAGGAACCAGGCATCATGATTGTGTCACTCAGTGCGCCTAAACACAAACACTACATGGCCAAAACGACTCTTCTTGGTATCGATTTTCTATGAAAATACACCCTATATCCTATGGACATAATAATTGCGTTAAAATATTTCGTGAGGTGCCCCATTCCGTTTGTTGTGTGCCACTTCGTAAAGCAGTTCCAATAAGACGGTTAATAATGTGCTGATTATAAGTAATAGGTTCGACTGGAAGCTGAATTGCATGCACCTAAGCATTAATCAATGTACTGTTTATTATACACCATGATAGCAATTTCATCAATTCACCAAATTACACTATGAACATTGATTATAATATAAGCACGAATACACGTATAATGTGCTCACAATATTTCGAGTATTATGATTACATGTATCAAATACGTAGGGAATTTTAACTTATAGGATAATTATATTAAAAAGTACATATTCAAATCCATTCAAATATAACAAGTAGTCTATTTTATAAACAAAAAACCGTTTGATTAATGGTAAGCAAAATAACGTTACGTACTGTATATAAAAAAAATACAATAGATACCGTGAACGCAAGGGGTGCCTTTTTATCACCTGTACGATTTAGACAAATGTATATCAATCATATTGTAATATGATTTTTTAAACTGATAATTCAATAGAGAAGTTATAAAATGTTGGTGAATGGCCACTTTGAAATAATTTGTAAAATGCATAGGCTTAGTATACACATTTTTCTCAAGAAATGAAACATATAGGGGATCAACGAACATTCTAACCATATGTTATTATAATATGTCATTTGTTTCTAACACAATTTTGATGAAAGAAGTTTTAGTTTTTGTATTAAATCATGTTCCTTAAAACAACACTCACGAATAAACAATTACTCGAACCGCTCTTTTAACCACAATTGTACTATCCCACGCCGTATGTAATCTCGTCCACATGAACGCAATAACCGTATGTGAAGTTATACACAATAATCAAGGGACGTATTTATAATACAGCTTATTATAGCAAACTTTAAACACTCTGTTTCCCCGTGCACTCTTCATTATTATTTACAAACACTATTTTAAAGAATAATTGTTCTGATTATATGAGAAATGTTCTTCATTGAAAAGCGACTCTTGCGTATTAAAAATGGGATTACATTGTAAATTTCCTCTTTATAATAGTAATATTTTATATTACTAGTACATAAATGTATCATGGATCAACAAAAAACATGTACAAGCTTACCACCATCACATCGATTAAAACAATGCTTGATTAATCTAAGCAGCATATCCGTCTAACCCAATAACTACAACAACACAAGCAAAAAGGCAACGACTAACATCTTATATGACAAGTGTACAATTTCGTCACCATCTCATCTCTGAACGATAAACACATCACATTCATATACTAATATGTTTGTCATAAAACAATTAATGTTGACATTTGCCAAAACAATACATACACCAAGAGTATAATATAAACATCGATTGAGTGAAATTGTGAAGTTTTCAGGTAAAACACTCAAATGACACCAGCAAAACAATCACTGGTTGTGTTATTTTCAATCTCATGTATGTTTTTGGATACATTTATCATGCATTATGTGTTTCATTATACAACATTACAACGATGAATATCTCTAATACATATGTTATGTAGTTAGAGAAATGTTAGCATGATTAGACAATAACATATTAATTGTTGTATCTACATACATTGTATGTACCATGCTTCGAACATAATTATGGGTTTTATAACTGCACGTTTTACCAATATTAAAACGATATCATGCACGATTGAATGCTAGTCTAGTCTAACAAGGTTAAACCGCTAACCCAATAAAGCAACGCAGTACAGTAAATTGTGACGTATTCTAATATATTAGTTATGTCATACATACATATGTATGCTCGTTTGACATATACGCCATATGATTAATACAACGGAAACAATGATTACAAAAACCTGGTAACATAACTGCAAAACCAAAACGATATCATGTACATCAAATTAATAACAACTTTGAAATTTATCGTGATAAATGACTCAAAAGTCATCTCAATGTATTTAATATGCACAATGTATACCTTTATTGGAAGATGAACATAAACACAATACATTACAAATCTACTCCCTTTGAGGAGTTTAAGAAAATGCAATTAACGTGTCGGTGGGAGATGTCATACATAATGAACAAGTAACACAAATATCTGAGTTGTCTTTGTGCAAGTTTTACCACTATCGTAGCAACAGCATCCACAGCAATGCTTTGTCTGGTCTACTCAGCCAATGTATCTTACCCAATATAACAAACGTATTAAGCCACGGTGATCAACCAACCAGTATAATATATTTTGAGAGTTAGCATATTTTATGTTGACATGATTAATGGTACCATACAACCGCATTCATAAAATCATCAGATTACTCAGCAATCTCTAGTCAATAATATGTACGTACATTGAAGTATGTTGTGATATATGTCATGTTACATGAACCTTGATTATATGAATATGTTGATATGAATATGACATTAAAGCGAAAACAATACATTTGCCCACTGCTGATAAGTTGTATGAACAGAGAATTAAAGCATGTACATCAAATAAAACAAACGTTAGATTTCTAGACATCATTACAAAAAAACAAAAACATTTTGACTGCCGGTTCAAAATTAACTAATGATTCGAGTTATATACTTCATGTAATTAATATGCATTACTTACACCGTTATAAACAAAGTTTAAATTATACAAATATCTGAGACATCATACATCTTCTCACTTTAAGTATGTTCAACAAAATGCATTTAGTGTATGGGTTGTAATCAACATACATAAATAACATGCAAAACAAATCTAAGTTGTCTTAGTGCGCGTCCTAGCAATATCATATGCGATCACATCCACAATAATGCTTGGTCTAGCCTAACATATCCATCTAACCCAATAGGCAACGATGATCAACCAATCAGTTGACTATATTATTATGCAAGGTATCACATTTTCTCTTAATGATATCATAAAACTGCATTCATGAAATCATTAAAGGGAAAGTTGAGTTTTGGTAGAGAGGGCGCTACACATAATAATTTTGTTGTGAGATAATCAAAAACTGAGTGTAAAATTTGAAAGAGCATAATATTTTAGTGGCAGAATGAACTTTATTTGATCAAAATCGGTTCAGAAATGGCTGAAATATCCATAAACATATCCATTTGTAATAAATGTGGGGCTCCACAAATATTAGCTAATTTTGAAAAACCGTTTAAAAAATACTTCCTCTTTTAAAATTTTTAAAATAAGATTTTTATTAGTTGTAGATAATCTCTCTATCTAATTTGTATCTTTATGAACCTTCACATGCACAATATTTTATTAAAAATGATGTAAACCAATGAGTATTTATAGAGCCCCATCTTCAGTCTGAACGGCTCTGTTTGAATGATAAAAGGCTTTTTACTTGGTCGTTTGTAATTTTGAATTCGTTTCAAACATAGTAGAGTTATAACTATCAGTTTGTAATGTAATGGTGCAGGTAAAATTCAGTTTTACCAAAAATGTACTCTCTTTACTAGAACTCAACTATCCCTTTAATACATAATGTGTACGTGAATTGAAGTATGATGATGTATAATGTCATTTTCGTTACACATTATATGATCATAACATAACGAAATCATTAACTATGACTTCTGTTTAAAGCATTGCGTGTACAAAAAATACAATTATGTACATCGAAACAAAAAACAACAACATATATTTGAAGTGCCTTGTTCAGGCTCATGAATGTTCTATTCTGAATACCACCTTATAACATGCATTAGTTTATCATTTTACGAACTTAAAATAAAACATAATATGCAATGATTAAACATGAAATAAAATAAAGAGTCAGCAGATGATAGACTAACGTTACTGAGGAAGGGATTGTTAATTTGCTGACATTTAAGACTTTACATAATTTGACCAGCAGGTATTTGGAAGCTGTAATGTTATACGGTTAGTTCTGACCTGTAGCACTTCTTATAGAACTAGCCAGTGACATTCCATTCTGAATATGCATTATATACCAACACATTTGGAAATACTTTTTATTGGTGAACATTTGAGAGAATATGAAAACCGACGCTGGTACATTTGTGTAAATCGTGTATATAATGTTTAATTTCAATCTTCTGGGGGCAGAAATGAAATTCAAAACATACATTTTCATAAGAATTCACCAAACTTAAAATATTAATTACATGAATTACTGATGCGAAACCTACATAAAATTTGAACTGTTGATTTAGAAATCCCAATGTAAAGTAAATTCATGTCGTCAAAGTTTCTTTATTTTGAAATTATGTACATGGATAACATTTGTTTTCTGTTAGCAGTCTTGGTTTACAAACATTTTGACAATATAGGTTTGGTTAATGGTTGCATGGTAGTATGAACATCTTAATACAACTAAAACAATTATTCAGAAAATAACCATTCATATCATATTGTAACAACAAGTACACATATGACAATAAAGTAAGAACTGATGCTGTTTCACACGAACATTTGGAAGTTATTATGCTGTCAACAAACATCAATATCATCAGTGAACTGTAGTGACACGACACAGTACCAACATTTTGCATGTACTTAGTTCACGAATGCACCCTAAATAACTGTTTTAGCCGTTGTCTGTACGAATGTCTAGTCGTGATGTTTTGTCCGTTACTTGTTCCTATAATGTTCGAGTAGTTTGCTGATTATCTTTAACTTTGTAATCGAGTTATACTGCAGTTTTAATGGACATTATTGAAATTATGGACATTATTGAATAGTAATTTTGGAACCATTTATTACAATCAGTAGTCGTTACATGTTAAAGATATGTTACTCATGTAAATGGCATTAAGTCAAGTAACTCCTCTATATCATGATCTGAAAGCATGATATTTACATTAAGATTATTCAAATCATCGCCAACAGCTGTATGTCTTGAAATATAATATAAACGCCTATATATTTATTAAAAACAAGCATTTTAATATTCAATATCGCATTTTTATAACGAAATGGTTGCCGAAGTACATGTTTAAAATATTATAGATAAGCCAAACTTTTAATCACATACACGAAATAACATTGTCAAGTATAGTGAGGCAAATCTCAAAACAAAGTCGAGCCTATAAGTACACTCATTTGTAAGAAGCGTTATCATTTGTATATAACCTAAAGCATTAACAAAGTTATTTCAGGATTATTTGTCCAACAAAAATTGTTCCAGGCTGGATGTAAATTAACATTAACCCGATAACTGTTTAACTGAACATTACATCTGATTGATTGCATATTTTGTTAATGCATATTGATAGATGAGAAATGTACGACATGACAAGTTATACATAACTCGATTTAAGTGAACATTTCATTATATTAATTTGCATTTTTTTGTAATGAAAAGTGAACATTGAATATATTAATTTTGTATTTTTGTAATTGAAATTGAACACTGAATTATATTAATTTTGCATTTTTTGTAATGAAAATTGATCTCAATAATGTATGACGTGGCAATGTACTGTACTTATTTTCACGTGTGTATGATGTTGCATGTATCGTTGCTTACACAAAATACATAGTTCATTGAGATGAGATTGTCGTATTGAGGTTACCATGATTATAGTAATATATAAAAATGCCAGGCAACACGGCCAATATCAACAATAAAAACGATCTAATATAGCGCCTAATGCAGAACATTCTATAAGCGCTTTTTAGTACCCCAGTCGACTACATGTTATTCGTCAGAGTCTACACTCTGCATCGTCTGGATCGTGACATGTTCTTCCTTCTTGATATTGACATGATCAGTGGGATCATGTTTATTCGGATCCATTTTCTCAAAGCGCTCTTTCAGGCATGTTTGGATTTGTTTAATGTCACCCTTCATCGTTTTGCCTTCCTCTTCCATCCATGCTTTCATCGAGTTGACGTTTCTTCCAATTTTCTTCATGCGGGATTTCATTTTCTTCAACATCCGGTCTGTTGTTACGTGATCAGCTTCGCGCCATCCCTTTATAAAGAGAGGGGATATCAAAATTCGATAACTACAATATAACCACTGCATTCATCATTGGAAATATTAAAGAATACCACAAGTTCCATTCATAGAATGTCATCTTTATATTTGCCGAGTATAATTGTTCTGTTAAACAAAGTCTTTTCAAGAAAGAAAATTAACTGGAAGTGGTAGTAACAATTAACGTTCGTGCTAATTTGAAATTGCCTTTAATATTACATACTTACACGTAGTTTGTGTGACTAGTAATGAATGATTTGAAATTATATTAATACAAACATTAAATCTACGACAGTATCAAACGACATAAAGTGCCATTTGTATGCACCATTAGACATTGATTATTGCAATTATTGTTTTAAACCGGATGAATTTGTGGACGGTATCACGGATATAATCACTAAACCATTTGTTGGACACATCGGGGAGAGTGCATTTATATAATTAAAGCGTTGAAAATGGTTTTTAGTATTATCAACATAGTTCGTTTGAATTTGACATTTGAAAACAATTTATTTGACTTGGCTGAGAAGAAAGTTATATTTAACTTGCCTCATCTACTGTTTTGCTGACGATTTGTTCCGCCTCTTTGAGCATATCTTTAATGCCCATCATGTCCTGGTACCATTCCCCTGGAAGGGTCTTGTGTGATGACGAGTCGACTCTGTATGTCTTCATCGTGATCGCAGCCGACCGAAAGTTGCGGATCATGTGGATCATAGTAGACCGCTCCAGCTCCATTACCAAACGCACCTGTATACATCCGGGGAAAGGGGATGACATGGAATGTACTACAAACATGATAAAGTAATACTAAGTAAACAGATGATGTGTAAGCACTATTGTAACCTATATATCCCCATCAGATATTTCGAGACATCAGATATATAGAGAAATCAAATATTTTGAGCCTCGGGGAAGAGGAGACCATTACAGTAATTACTGCCCTATTAAATAAGGTCCTCCTGCATGAGAAAGAAATACATTCTCAGTGGAATTAATCAAACATCATTCTCAAATTCAAGAAAGGAGACTATAAATATATAAAGAACTACATGCCTATCAGCTCACTACCTCACCTCTACAAGATTTTTACTAGATTAAGTTTTGCCCACATAGGAAAGCAGCTCAAGGACAACCACCAAAGAGAGCAAGCAGGCTTCCGACCACTTGCATGTACGAAGCCAACTGATTGAAAAGTCAAAGGAATACCAGTTTGACTTATGTAAAGGTTTTGTGGACTATGAACAAGCCTTCGACAGGCTAGACCATCCGTCACTTCTGGCTGCCTTGAAAAAAGCAAAACATCAATGAAAAGTATATCAAAATTATTAGTTATATATAAAGAGCAAACAACACGATTTCACTTGAATGACACCATCACCGACTCAATTAAAATCCTAAGAGGTGTGAGACAAGGAGACCCTATGTCACCAAAGCTTTGCACTGCAGCGCTGGAGGAAGCATTCATGAATATCGACTGGAGCAACAAAGGAATCCTAGTAGATATAGAATATCTCAACCATCTCAGATTCGCTGACGATTTTCTCATCCTAAGCCACACCACTGAGGAGCTACAGGAAATGATCCATGATCTTGCATAGGAAAGTAGTAAAGTAGGCCTCAACATGACCATAATGAAAACAAAATTCATGATGAGCAACAACAGTAAAAACTCCAAAGTAATTGTGATGGGAAAAGACTTAGCCACAGTAGAACACTCTATATATTTAGGAAAGAAAATTACCCTCAACAATCACACTGCCGAGAAAATAAAGAGAAGAATTAACATGGGTTGGGCAAAGTTTGGTTCACTCAGCTACAAATGTCGAGACTCCGCCCTTCCCATCTCCATGACGAGGCAGGTATTTGACCAGTGAATCCTACCTTCTCTCTAATATGGAGCTGAAACTTGGACAACAACCAAACGTTTGGAGAAAAGTCTTAGAGTGACAGGACGGGCAATGGAAAGAATAATGATAGGTGTTAACAGAAGGACAGGATGACAAATACAGACCTAAGAGAGAAATCAGGAGTGCAGGAAATAATATTGCCCATCAAATCAAAGGAAAGGAGGTGGGCAGGCCACCTAGCCAGGAGGTATAACAGAAGATGGACACACGTTGATATGATACCAGCATGTGCCGGTTCCCATTTTGTACTGGCTAACTCTTTCTATCCATGACTATTTCAATTATATGTCATTTTACCTGCATCTGTAAACGATGAAGCTTTGCCTTTGCCCTGATGGCGTGTATATCGGTTACGGCAAGTCCAATCTATGATAAAGCACAACATTTTGTTTAAGACATCAAACGAAGTTTGTGGGATTACAGCTGATAGAATGCAAAACGAAGTTCGAGTGGGACGTCAGTATGATTTATTGAAAGTAAAAAGATTCAACACGCAAACATGCATTTCAAATAAACTGTACGTATTTCTTTTGGTGTTACGTTCACCAAACAGTGCGGTTTCTTTGAAAGGAAAATGCGGATGTACTTGTCTTACTTGCAGGAAGTGATATAATTGAAAACCAAATTTATTTCATTTCAGGTTACCAAAAGACAGAAATATCCTTTACGTTAAGTGTACCACATGACTCCGTATAAACTTGGCTGGAACTAATTGCTGTTCTCACATAGGGATAATTTGTACTTGGTAAATTATTCATTATACGGTATTCATATTTATTGGTTTATTTCAAGTAGGTCCGAAAGAGATGTAAGCCCTTAATAAAATATATGCTCAATAGTATATATTGCCTCCATCGAAACATAATGACAATGGTAACGAGCAAATACAATTGGTCTGGTAAATATGTACACTTTTAGTCACACTATAGAATCAATATATCGCGGACCTGTCGGTCTGCATACAACTTACGAGAAGGTTCATCATGAGGATGGACATGACAACGAGGAAGAGCACGAACATGACATAGGTGGTGCCTTTGTAAAATACGACGGAGCGAAATATGTCATCTGTGATATTTTTATTCGGGCACTCGGTGGCAGGGCAGTCGCTGTTGTGGAAGATGTCTCCAAAGTCCAATTCGCCGATCATCATTACGAACGTCTTTGCAAAAGAGTGCCAGACTCGGTGAAATGGTTGCTTTAAGTAAAATATGTATGAAAGTGGTGAGCATTGAACGTATGCGTTTTGTCACTTTTGTTCTTATTAATCACGTCGCGTATGCCATATTAACGCATAATATATATTTATATGTATTTATTTATTCATTCATGTTTTCTTTAAAAATACAGGGTAGGCCGTTCAGTTGAAAAACTGCTTTACAGCGGCGCCCTGTATGAGACACATAAATATATATTACAATATAGTTAAAGGCAAAATATATCCATTCAATAATTAACAACATCGTAAATTAAAAATGAAATACAAAAAATACAAAAACACAAAAATATACATTCATATACCCCAGACACCCTACCTGATAAGTACAGTATAACTAAGAATTATAGTAAAAACTAGTTTAAATATAACAGTAAAAATGGGTCATTAATATGTACCTATAAAGCTATAATATGTTTATTGCACTTCGAAGTTTCTTTTTGAAAATATTTAATGACGAACTATATTGGATGGAAATAGGAAGATTATTGAATACTGTACTACCTGTGTATATATGGAAAGATCAAAGCTGATAACAAAATATCATCTCTGTTTCTTTTAAGCACACATTAAGACAGGCATGACAAGTCGTACCTGGTTCATGAGAAGAGCGTAGAATGCCAACGAAAAGGCAATGAGGAAGAGAACCAAGATCGTAACACATTTCATGAATGTTTTTAGAATATCTGCAAAAACAATGCGGGTTAACATCGGTGTTCAAAACTGAAGTACATACCAAATAATTATTGATATCATACCTTAAATCATATCTATATCCAGAAGAATAGCCAGGACAATATTTGTTTATTCATATTTGTTCAGTCAAAACATATGTACGATTAGATCGTTGAAAAAAAAAATTCTACCTGATAATTGTAGCCGTGTACACAGAAAGTTTCATAAGTTAGTGTATATCACTTTCCATTTATGCTCGTTTCTAAGCAAACAAAATAAATTGTTCACATCATATAACACCTATCCACATTCGTTAATAACGTATCATTGTTTACACTAGTCAGCAAATTTAATAGATCATTTTAACATCAAACTTCAAATGAAACATTCTAACCGTAGGACTCTATATTTGTTGGTATTCACGTTAGTCACCAGTTGAATCAAAGCATGTTCCTGGTATACATCCATATCATACTGCAATCATATTCCAGAACACTGCTTTTTGACCCAATTAATTATGAATGCGATATTTGCATCAACCCACAAATACTTATAGATGTTCAAGCCATGAGCGTCGATCCGTCATTTATACCAATTGTTCAGGGGGAGGGGATGAACCATTCATCCATTCCCCCAGATAAATGGGTATTATGTAAGTATCGAAGCCCTTGGTTCAAGCACATTATCGTAGCTTTCTTCCGGCCATTGGGTGAGGAAAAGGGGAGGTGGGGGGGGTGCTTGTACATGATGTAAACTATTGTCGGCAAGGTATCGAAGCAAGACCATCAAAATACTGTCTAGCCTTTGATGCACTAAAACGTGTTATTTGTATGGGAAATTATTTGGCTTCATCACATTCTATACGTTATATGAAAATGAAGGCATTCCATAATAGCAGGGGAACGGGGGCCGGGCGGCTTACCCCCCCCCCCCCCCTCCTCCCCCCT
>JAUELG010056595.1:0-17815 GCA_031471515.1 Dendraster excentricus | reverse complement strand
TACGGTCGGCGCAGCCCGCCGAGCCGCCAGAGCGGGAAACCGCTCCTCATTGGTCAATAACGGGCAAAGCCCATTGGTCGGAACACACGGGTGCTCGACCAATCAATGGGCCGCTGAAATTAGTTTGGTAAATCAAAATACGGTTTCTGATAAACTGCCATATGTACATGTTGGCGCTTATTAGCTTACATTGGGATACTCACCATTAACAAGCTCGATTAGTGTAGGGTTAAAGGTCTTCAGTTGTGTCGAACCAGTGATTGTAAGCAACAAACCATGAATAGTGGAATATTGACTGCCCTTTTCATCGACCAGTCTCTGCCTGTGTAATTGACCTCATCGATTCGCAGCTACATTTCAGATTCGGGCCTTTTGACCCCAGTGGTGTGAACTTCTTTTTATCGCAAAAAAAGCATGCACTTTTTGGACAGAGCAGTCAAAGAATATTCCAAAAAGACAAGTGCTTTCCCCCCTCAAAAATTTGTCTTCATCTTATATTGAAAACAAAAATGCAACTCGTTGCAAGAAACCCAAGACCGAAAAGAGGTGTTACGCACAACAAACTATATGGCTAGCCTACGGGGCACTACCCTTCCACGATCCGCCCTTCTCAAAATAAAATATCCCAAGCCGATATAGAGTGGACGGGATGACATCTGAGTTAACCCCGTTTATGAATATCTCTATTTAGCTTTGCCCCATCTCTTAAACACACATGGCCTAGTTTCGGTCGTCTGCGTATGTCGAAGTAATTTAATTGTCCAAATCGTCATCAAGGAAACTGGGGTAAGCGCACAACAAGGAGACGTCGGAGACCCCAAAACGTGTTAGGGAAGGAAAGCAGAGGGAGAAAGAGGATGACGGAAGGGGGACTGAGGGAGGAAGAGCGGGGTAGAAATGGAGAGAAAACTAGAGAGGGAGAGGGTAAGATAAGTAGGATAATGTACACGGAAGCAGGGGGAAGGATATTTGAAACATTATTATGTATAGAGTAATAATTCGATACGATACATATTTCATGTATCCTACATTCCTTGTTTTTGCTACACTCGCATGTGGCGATGAATATTTAGCCTCCATTCAAGAGATAAGTTACTGTTAAGTGGATTCAGGGAACATGGAAATTGATACTTGGCTATTAGCACTGATTAGGGAAGTCATGGATCCCCAGAAGACACACAGTACTACTTACTCCTTATTAATGTATGGTTCTAATTAGGGTATCATTCGATACGAAATTTCCCATTAACAAATTTCCTAAATTGCAATCAGTGGTAAAATTCGCCACTATAGTATTTGGTCGTTACAATATTTGAGACTTTCAGATCGTGTCACGTGTGAATTATAGCGAAGAATTGGTAAAATAACGTCGACAAAAAAAAAAGCAAATCGGGGAAAATGTAATTGCTTTCTAAAATATGGTTATGGAAACATATGTAATTATAGCAGAGACAATGACGTTCCTGATACTGGATCATGAAGGAGCAAACGTTGCACTATTTCGGCAGAGGAGGAGGAGGCCACAGATTGATGCTGGAGAAGTGGTGAGCAAACGGGCAAATGGCAGAATAAAACCGATATAAACTTATATCATTTGTTTGCAGATGTGTATTATGTGGCCACGAACCTCAGTCAGTTTCATGAAAAGCTGCCCCGAGCTGCTTTGACCTAAATAACCTCAATGAGCGTTGCTAATTCGCCACGGGCTCAGCAGAAAAAAAGCAGGGAACTTTTTGAAGATTATTATCCCTTATTGCAAACATCACGAAGGGAGAGTGAGTTCCCCACTCGATGGTAGAGAACTCGTTACAGCATACACACTCTCCCAACCTGATGCCCTTTCTCCATGCCAGGACCCTAACATGCAAGACCCTAAAGGGCCCGTCACACAGTCACGGTGCCAACACGGATCGAGGGCCGGTGTCATCAGTACGGTCCAAGTAAGGTACAATCACGGGTAAGTACGATACGAACACGGTGAAGCAAGGAATCAACACGGAGTAAACACGGATGAGCTGAACAATATAATTTTGGTTCCCTTGAGAAAGCTTTAAGTTTAATTTTCCACAGGGAGTTCCGTGTTGAGACCGGTGTTCTCCGGGGACCAACATTCTATTGTTCAGCTCATCCGTGTTGACTCCGTGTTGCTTCCTTGTGTCACCGTGTTCGTACCGTACTTATCCGTGTTGACTCCGTGTTGCTTCCTTGCGTCACCGTGTTCGTATTGTACTTATCCGTGTTGACTCCGTGTTGCTTCCTTGCGTCACCGTGTTCGTATTGTACTTATCCGTGTTGACTCCGTGTTGCTTCCTTGCGTCACCGTGTTCGTGCCGTACTTATCCGTGTTGACTCCGTGTTGCTTCCTTGCGTCACCGTGTTCGTATTGTACTTTTTCGTGTTGACACCGTACTTGGACCGTACTGACACCGGCCCTCAATCCGTGTTGGC
The DNA here is from genome assembly GCA_031471515.1 of Dendraster excentricus. Lineage (NCBI taxonomy): Eukaryota > Metazoa > Echinodermata > Echinoidea > Clypeasteroida > Dendrasteridae > Dendraster > Dendraster excentricus. Next base: position 15,367 of record JAUELG010056595.1, on the reverse strand, counting down.
ACCGTGAATGTGTGACGGGCTCTTTAGGGTCTTGCATGCAGCCCCTTCCCAAAGTGATCCTCTCCCGTCCTGCCCCTGCAATATTTAACCGGATTTCCTCGGCGTTCTTACCCCCTCATATCACTCGTGTCGGGTTCTCAACTTTTTCTTTGATTGATCGACTCTAAACAAATGCCGTTGGATACAAGACTTCGTGAAAGAGAGAAGAAAAATAACAAAACTGATCAACATGACTGAGGAAACTGAAGTCATCCCTTCCATGACCCCGATGGTTGGTGCACTTTCAATATTCCGACACCATGAACCATGTAACTTTGTAGGTATTCAAACACAGCCTAACTAATTGATAACGCAATATTTGTACTAACATTATGTGGATCCTAAAAAATATCAACTTTGCATTAGTATGAAAGGTTTGTTTTTATTATAAATAAAGTGATACATGGCAGTAACATTGTTCAAATCCACCAAACACGCTTAGTACTCGAATGTTCTTGCATTACTAGTAAACCTTTGTATATAATTTGCATTACCAACCAATATAAAGATGGAACAGGTTTGGGTGTTCGAATATCATTTTCGTAAAAAAGAAATTCACGATTTTATTGTTCAGATTTGTAATTATTCATTCGAATTTTGTTGTATAAAGTCAATGCAATGCGATAACGAATATCACGTTGAATTTTCATGTACCTCGCCATAAAATATTCATTTAACATGGCAATTTCATTGAAACTTTCACACATAACAAGAGTGGACATATCCGATATCAACAATACACGTTTTATCAGCCATTCATCAATTGATGCTTTATGCACATGTCAACACAGTTACTAGATCTCTTCAAAACATTCTGTTTATATTTTGCTTTGTATCATAATTCATTGTTATATTTTATATTGCAAACAAATATAAGGAAATTGTATGTAACACACTATTTTTTATTTGAGTTCTTCTCATACAAATCTTTCATTAACTTAGAAATACCTATTTATATACTTATTGAACAAACACGTTTGCAAATGTATATATCTTTTAAATAATAATTTAAATGCTTTTCCAAAAAAGGGTACGTCAAGGTTTATCATATCAACAAGTTACAATTCTATACAATCAATATACTCTGTCGTAATTAAATCTAGAAATTACTTTATTCCTCTCAAATAACTGACTAATTTGAGATCATCCACTTTTCAGAGATCGCTGACGCACGCGCGTGATAACACATTTAAAAGTTATGTCATAACGAAACATAGCTACAGTCTATTGGCAAAACGAACCAAGCCACGTTGGAGAACGGGATTATTAGTTTCAAATAAAGTACGCGCCTCCTGTCTGATCAGTCTCTTGGCTGCTTCGTAAATGATTAATTTGCTCCGCAACTCAAACTAAAAACGTGTATAAGTAGATATTAATCATGATAGATATAAACTAAATGACGGTAATAGCGAATCATTTGTCGCGCCCTAGTTTCTGTCAAGCTAAGTCTTGAAACCGGGAGACTTTGTAACTAGGTTTTATTTTGGTAAGGATCATATCAATCAGGTTATGTTTATACATGTTATTGTTTGTGTGTTCCACATATCAGATGCTAAATATACATGATGTGTAAGTTAGACATGGGGCTATCGTTCCAGAAATACCGGGGGTTTTACTAGGATTTAACCAATCACGCAGGTTGTTATTTCTGACACGGGCAAATGTTATTCAGTATAGTAGATACACAGCTAACAAATGGATGGCTCACCATCAACAATATTTAACCGTCTAGAAAACAATCCTTTCCTAAAAACAATAACAATATCGATATATATTTTATTTGGTAACGCATTATATGTTTACCCAGCTCGAAAAGCCAAAATCTTCTCAAGCTCCCTGCTTATGATGTTTGGTCAATACTGCATTTATTTATTTGTATAACAATACTAATAATACATTTACGATTTTGACTTTGTTGATAAAATGCAGGAATTAATCTGCTTTAAAAAGGGTGTCGTACTTCTAAATTCCGAATGTATGACCTTCGTGAAAAGTATTAATACACGTTCTCATCTAATTACTAAAACGTCGTTTTTCATGTACATGTACTTACAATTCGTCAATTGTTTACACGGATTATGTACGAATACAACAAATATTTGTTGTGCCCAACGTAAAACAATTCTTGAAAACGTGTTTCTTGAAAGCATGTAGCATGAATTCATTAACAGGCATTATAACATACTTATGCCATGTTGACTCAAATGAGTAGATATTGGGGAGATGTCGATATGTTCGTAATATTGATGATTAGTTAAGTTAAAGTCCTTCCCGTGCCAGTGCTGGCACATAAGGCGGCGCCTATCTCCGATTCATTAGCCCTAGGCCACACGTCTACTAAATGTAGAGGTAGCTACAGAAGGGGGCCAGTCCTCTGGTAACTCGTGTGATTAACTTTCCCTTCTCCATTCTATAAATGCCGAGCGCCTGGCTAGAAGGCAGACGGTACCATTTTTAAAGTCTTTGGTATGACCCGGTCTGGGTTCGAACCCGGGACCTCCCGTGCATGAGGCGGACACTCTAACCGCTAAGCCATCATGCTCGGTCTAATATTGATGATTGCATGTACATTATATGGTTTAAAAAATGATGAAAGATATATCGGCCGATACATCAATATGGTATTTGGCCTGATTGTGGTGTGACATTACCATAATCATTGGAAAATGGTGAACAATATTTCGATCGTATTAAGAATATAAACACAACGATTGTGGCGAATTAAAAGAATTAACCTTGGTTATTCGGGGAAGCCTATGATTACTTGTTTTATTGAGGGTCAATTACTTCTTGACCAGTGTGGATGACCACCAGTATGAACACTATGGTGGTCAGTAAAGTCCATTCATCAATCATCCATTTATTTATCGTATCTAGGTCAAGCATTATACGAAGTACAGTATTGTCCAGGGGCGTTTTGTTCCTGCCCGTAATATGGTATTGTCCAGGGGGCGTTTTGTTACTGCCTGTTTATTATGATTGTACTTTTTCCGACACCGGGATTAGGCTGGACATATGGGGGCATTGTGAACTGCTGGAGTGGGCAAAATGTGAACGCCTATGTCGCATGAAATTAATATCATTGCTGTGTTTCGCATGGTGAATAGATAGTAGTACAGTGTTGTAACTTGACACAACGGGGACACTAGAGCTATTTGATATTGTATCCAAGAGCATTATATTACTTTAGATCATCTGCGTTTTCGTAATTTTAGAATGTTGTATCTCTTTTTTTTATCATCTTTGTCATATACAACGCGTTAATACAAGAAACTAACAATAAATAAACACAAAATATCTTTAGCTATAGTACGCCCCATGTGTTATTGTAAACTTGATCAAAACAAAATTTTAACTTATAATGAAAGGTATAATAGTTATTGTATTAAACAATGATATTAAGGTGTATATGGATAATGATAAGACTAGTATCAGTTATGCATTTTGATAGGCTAATAGCTATTCTATGTAGTTATAACTCTTTCCTGAAACTTCTTTGCAAAACAATTCCAAGACGATAATATTACGCATTTATTTAATTTCTGATAAATGTATAAAATTCCTTATAATTAAAAATAAAGAATAACAGAACAGTCAATCAGCACATCTAGAATTCCTCCTGATCAGCCTGATTCGACATGGTCGAGAGCTTAATATATGATATCGAAATACAATATTTAATACAAATGTAGACATATAATCTACATAATCTAAATTAGATATCTATAATACTTGTCAACCATTTTACTCGCACGTATGCTTACAAGAAAACTGTACATGTTTTTACCATTGTATTCTAAATCATTTTTTTTTCAAGGAGAGCTGCAATAGTATATTCCATTAGCTTCATCGGTCATGGTGGTATCTTCATCGTCATTGCATCGATCATGGTGATAGCTTCATCGTCATTGCCGGCATCGATCATGGTGATAGCTTCATCGTCATTACATGGATCATGGTGAAAGCTTCATTGTCATTGCATGGATCATGGTGATAGCTCCATCGTCATTGCATGGATCATGATGATAGCTTCATCGTCATTGCATGGATCATGATGATAGGTTCATCGTCATTGCATCGATCATGGTGATAGCTTCATCGTCATTGCATCGATCATGATGATAACTTCATCGTCATTGCATGGATCATGATGATAGCTTCATCGTCATTGCATCGATCATGGTGATAGCTTCATCGTCATTGCCGGCATCGATCATGGTGATAGCTTCATCGTCATTACATGGATCATGGTGAAAGCTTCATTGTCATTGCATGGATCATGGTGATAGCTCCATCGTCAATGCATGGATCATGATGATAGCTTCATCGTCATTGCATCGATCATCTGATCATGATGATAGATTCATCGTCATTGCATCGATCATGGTGATAGCTTCATCGTCATTGCATCGATCATGATGATAGCTTCATCGTCATTGCATCGATCATGGCGATAGCTTCATCGTCACTGCATCGATCATGGTGATAGCTTCATCGTCATTGCATCGATCATGGTGATATCTTTATCGTCATTGCATGGATCATGGTGATAGCTTCATCGTCACTGCATGGATCATGGAGATAGCTTTATCGTCATTGCATCGATCATGGTGATAGCTTCATCGTCATTGCATCGATCATGGCGATAGCTTCATCGTCAGTGCATCGATCATGGTGATAGCTTCATCGTCATTGCATGGATCATGGTGATAGCTTCATCGTAATTGCATGGATCATGGTGATAGCTCCATTGTCATTGCATCGATCATGGTGATAGCTTCATCGTCATTGCATCGATCATGGTGATAGCTTCATCGTCATTGCATCGATCATGGTGAAAGCTTCAGCGACATTGCATCGATCATGGTGATAGCTTCATCGTCATTGCATCGATCATGGTGATAGCTTCATCATCAATGAGATGATGTTGGGCCATTGTCGGAAATTGACTTTATGCCAATGAGTGATTTCAAGTACGGTGTTGGTGTTGGTGTTAACAGCCCATAAATGTCGTTAATCGGAGCTCTAACACCAGCGTTCGAATTAACGACCGATAACGATGCCAAGTATCAATAGCTTAACACCAGCATATCGATAGTTTGACGCCGACAAAAATAAATTTACCCCCGAAAAGCACAACATTTTTGTCGATCTCACGTAAAAAAAGCCCAAATCAATGCACTCTGGCAAAATATACCATAAACGTGGCAGTAATTATTTAGAACTCTCATTTCTTACGTGTAAAATTTCACGATAAGCCTTATTTAAAAAAAAACAAAACGTCATTTTTAGAGCGTTTCGGTACGATTTGCGAGCAAGATTTGCGTGACGGACTGTGGCTGTGCCTGTTCAGGCTGTCGGCGGCTGTGCTTAAATCAGTTTCACTTGTTTAAACATCAAACTTTCGTTCTATTATTTATCCGTAGGTCTAGTAGTTCTAAATAAATTTGGACAACATTCATCAACTTAATGAGTTTAATCTAGGCTTTATATTTTAAAGGTAACAAATTAATACGGATTTACTGTGCAGTACACACCGCGCGCAAGATGGTGCCGTGTGTCTGACGTACTACTCCGAACTACCTCTAATTCACATTGCTGCTCTCTACCCAGAAGTATACCTACATGGGTACTTGGTCGGGTGTTAATTAGCATGGGTGCTATATGGCTGCCATTGGCCTGTATGCTCTCCGGGGAGTTAAGATGGTGAGCAATATAACTGTGTGGGTTTGACCTGTGCCTGATGACCAATGGTAATAATAAAATCGCATATGGGGCACGCAATTGTGTGTATGTGTTATGCGCTATACACAAGTGTTTAATTTTGATTATTCATCTCTGGCACCGCCGCAGAAAGAGATGCAATCGATCGTTTTACAATTATACAAATATGTTGTATTACAAAATGTTACAAAATTATAGATTAAGATATTAATTGTTACAATTAATTGCAAGTCAGAAATTTGCGCGCTTCAACAAGTCACATTTACGCATTTAAAACACATGATCTGACTTTTACAATTGATTGTACATTAACTTAAAATCGATCTCATTTCTTTTTGCGACTGGGCCAGAGTCTGTTTTTTCCCTATTACCCGGCGCCGTCCATCGACATGATTAATAATAATAATTAATTTAATTTAAGTTATGTAAATTTCATTTAAAATTCCATCGATACATTTGAGTATGATTCACAACAATGACAAATGTGACTGGAATATCAACTAGATGATGTGTGACGAATTATCTGTTTACCTGTATTTATCGTGTTGTTCACCTCTCAGCTTCACAATGTTTAATCATTATTACGTTACATGTATTAGATATGATAATAAATTATCACTACGTGTATAATATCTACAGACTATTATTTATATAACGATTTGACCAGTCTATCAAAACGCCGTGGTTTTCAGAGCAGCCATTATTACAACTATGGTATGATAATGTGGAATAAAAAACAAACAAACATTAATTGTGAAGGACACCAAAACAGTCATTTTTTATCAAATGAATGTTGAATTATATTTCATATCAGTTATAACCTACTATAAAGAATCGTCCACATTCCAAAAATTAGTTGTTCCGTCCAAATGATATATTCCTACATAAATGTATATTATTCGCCTTCATCAAGTTATTAAAATATGAATTTCATGTCAGAATAATTTCACCCGATTCACATTGCTAACTAAACGCGTAGTCTATTCTAAATGTTCCTAAACGTTTTTGTTTATATAATAAATGTTAATGAGTATGTCTTTCTTAGGCTTCTTTTAATTGCATGTACTCATTTAAGCATGTGTTAAACTAATTTAAACTACACTCACGACACGCGTATGGTTCACGTGAAAATGGACCGATGCACGTGCCGTGAACGTAGCTTAAAATATGAAAAACATGTTGATTTGAAATTTGAAAATACATTACATAGAAATCCAAATAGCCTAGCTTCTTTTAAAGGGGTAGTTCAGTTATTGTAAAGAGAGCGTTGCACAACACAATTTTGTTGTGAGGTGATGAAAATCTTAGTGTCAAATTTGAATAAAAATGGAATTTTAACGACAGAATAAACTTTATTTGGTCAAAATCGATTTAGAAATGGCTGAAATATCAATAAATATATTCGATCGTAATAAATTTGGGCCTTAAATATTCGATGATTTATCTTTTTTTGAAATGCTTACATTTTGTCAAAAATCTTCAAAAGGGTTTTTTTGAATGGTTGTTGATGATCTCTCTATTCAAGCATTATTTCAACAGGCCATCGCATGCATGATTATGTATGCAAAATATTTGAAATTAATGCCTTTTAGAGAGCGCCCTCTTGTGTTTAAGCGTGTTTTTAAAAATAAGTTTGAGCTTTTAACTCAGTCGTTTTTAAATTGTATACATTTCGAGCATTGTGGGGTTCGAACTATTAGTTTGTAATGTTACTGCGCAGGTTCAGGTTATTTTATAAGTTAAGCTTTACCAAAACTTAATTTAAAATATATTATTTTAATTGTTTTCATTTACATTCTGAAATCCCGTATGTTTCTGGTAAAAAAATAAAGTCAAACTTATTGAGCTGGTCTGTGGGTAATGATTAATATACTCACATGCACCAAACAGACAAACGTGTGATCCAAGTAAACATTAAGACAGTACAAGTAAACATGGTAAATCAACTAGCCAGCCATATTACAGATTGCTGTATATTGCGTGCAAGAATCACTTCCACGTATTCCTGAGCTGATGACTTAGCCATATATAATCATTCATTCTCCACTCCACCCAGCGCGCCCGACCCCAGCCCCCTGCTTACCCGATCAACTCGGGTCATACCCCGTCCCCTTGCCGCATCCATGGCATCGCTTCGCGTGATCCCTCGCCTCAGTTCTACCCTGTGTTGTCATCTGCCCTTCGGCCGGGCGGGCGCGGCGGCTCGGCGATTGAACGCAAAGCCAACCCGCTCCCAAACTCGTTTGCGCACGGCCTCGCTCTTACCTGCACAAACAGAACATTAGATAAAGTCAACTTGCATCAGAGGCAGGCCGCTGAAGAGGGTTAATCCATGTCATCGACATGGCCAGCCAACTAGGGAAGAATCGCAGTTTATTCAGCACATCACAACTAGGCAGTTGAGTGAAAACTCTTGTGCCGCAACTGCTTTCTAAGCCCATTTACAACACGGGCGAACCGCTCTGGGAAATATGCATGACGTCGTCTGAAGTGAAATACACACTTAACACAGTTAACAATAACATCAACAACAACAAAAACATATCACATCTGTAGTATCATAATCATTGTTCTCTTTCTTTAAGTAAAAACATTTAATTCATTTAAATGTAAATTTTCAATTGATATATTGTTTGTGTATGTTTGTATGTATTTATCGATGTACACTGATCCTTTCAGCACTGCTGCTGATCAGGTCGAAATGTTTACTAAAATAAATAAATAAATGACATAATAATATATATCATACTCTGATATTGTTATATAAATACGTACTGATTCAACATGAAATCGACAATTTCTCATTTCATTTAATTTCATTTCATTCAAACTGAGCTTTCACATTTCAACATTGTTTTTTAAACGACTTTTGTGAAATATTAGTTGATATGATTTTAAGGCTTGCCAAAATAAAGTTGTTTATATAAATTCAATGTTGTTCTGAATGTCATATCATACAAATATAGAATCATCTATCCTGGTGCAAGGTTGATTTTTAATTGAACTATCAATTTATTTTATGTACATGCTGTTAGTCACTTACAAATAATATGTTGATTGTGTTCCCAAAATATTGTAGGCAGAATGCGTTGTTTTTTCCCAAAAGTAGCGCACTTATGGCAATAACATATGACAAATAAGTTTGTTTACCCACGGTTCATCTATAAATAAAAACACGTTCTTCGAAACTATTATGAAGATTTGTCCTGTACTTTACTCAATCGTGAATAACCTCTCTTTTCCTACGTCTAGAACTGTTGAAGTGATTCCTAATTCCCAAGGTCCTATCCACCTCTTTAAAAAGCCCTTGGTTTTCAATTGATAGTTATGACACGCATGCGTGACTAGTAGCAAGGCCAGCACGCCACCGATGTGAATTGTTGGATTGGGTGTCGCCCATTCATGTCTCTGTGGGGTTTCGGAATCCACAATGGCAAGTGGTGCAGTCATCTGCCGTGATTTTAAGTCATGGGATTCACTTTACATAAGACGTATTGAAGTGTATAAATGAAATATGTGGTTCAAATTTAGCCAATAGACTGGCAAAATGATGTATAATGGTAGGTTTTACAATCAATCAAATCAAATGTGACAAGAGTTATACTTATATAGTTATCACACATCACAAACAGTGCAAAATGGCGATGGCTCGTCTCTACTCTCATAAGACATATACTACATCCAGTTATATAGGTATCGATGGCGCACACCTACTCGATGGATCCACACTCTCTTCTCCTGAACCAACTTGACGGGATGTAGCATGCCCCAGCAACAACACTGGTGACCTTGCACGACCTTTGACCTTCATCGTGTTATTGCCCTGAAACGTGTCCAAGTTTACTTAAGTTATATTTGTACATGATTCGAGCTTTAACAGCTTAAACTTTACGACAACTTTGCGTTTCAAATACATATAGGTTTCCCATCCATTTCAACACTGTCTTGTGTAATCATTTGTTCAAATAAATTTTTATTTCAATTTCGTCCCGAAAAGCCGACATGTGTCAAAGTTAATTTCAATTTTGTCTAATAATCGTCCACCAATTTCACAAAAAGTCCAGTCAATTTAATGATTTGTCACACATTTTCGTCCAGTTGCAACAACTTTGCGTATCAAATACATATAGGGTTCCCGTCCATTTTAACACCTGTGTAATACACGTATATTTTTAAATACATTTTATTTCAATTTCGTCCCGAAAAGCCAACAATGTGTCAAAGCCAACTTAAATTTTGTCTATTGTCGACCAATTTCGCAAACAAAGTCCATTCAATTTGATTATTTGTCACACATTATCGTCCAGTATAATTCAGATTCGTCACTCAAATCTGTGTTCACTAACTGTGATCATGTTGACCGACGAATTTGAACTGAAATCGACAAAAATACGTGACGGACAATAACTTGAGTGGACTTTTTTATGACATTGGACGACAAAAATGTAGACGAAATCAAATTGGCATTGGCGCATTTTCGACGTCTCAGGACAAAGTTGACGTACACGTTTCTAAAATTGAATGACAAAAGTGTTAAAATGAGGGGAAACCTTCAAGGAAAAAAAAAGTCAATGAAATGATATTAACAATATAAACGCTTTGGTTGACCTATGATAATGAATAGAACTCATATCTGTAGACTATTTGATGTACATTTTTGTCATATTTGTATACTATTTTTTCTGTTTATTTTTTCTACCTGCTCAGCTTATTTCACTCCTGAAAAAAACTGCCAGGAGCTATTGTCTCGATTTCTCTGACACGCAATACCAATCCATCAGTCAGCTAGATGAACAAAAGACATTGGTATGTCTATTGACCACCAGTTTTAAGCTGTTTACAATAGTATTGTAAGTTTTATACTATGCCCACTCACCATGAAAAGAAGGTTTCAATGAAAACATCCAATACTACATGCAATACAGTACTCAGTGGGTGAAAACATATCTTTGGTAGATGTTTATCTAGCTGATCGGTAGTTGAATGGTATTGTGAAGTCAGAGAAGTCAATGGTGAAGTGGTGGATCTTAGCAGGTAGAATAAAAATAATAGAAATAATAATATAACATTTATGAAAAATGTACACGAAATATGTAACAGATTTATGTGATTTATCATAGATCAAGCAAAGCGTTTTTTTTTTTTCAATTTAGTCACCCTTTAACAAAAGATTCAATTCAACTGCATACGATGCATGTAAAAGCTATGCAATCGCACGTGCACGGCATGTGGTTGTATAGACCGTGAATGTTCGGCCCATTTAGTAAATTTTGATCAAATAAAGTTTATTTTGTCATTAAAATCGTATGTTCTTTCGAATTTGACAGTCAGTTTTACAAAAAATTTAGGGGGCACTTCGGGATTTACCGATACTCAACCCTACCTTTAATAATACATGTATTAAGGTTCGTTTTCACCGAACATTTCTTTACAAACAATAATATTTCAACAATAGTTAGGCCAAATTAGATGCTTTCGGTAACTTTCCCAATACTGTTATGCAGCTGTAAAGGGGTACTTTTGAGGCTGAACTTTTGAAACCAAAACCTGCACAATAACATTACAAACTAATATTTATAACCCCACCATGCTTGAAATGTATACAGAAATACAAACGACTAAGTAAAAAATATGTCATCATTGTAAAAACGTCATTAAAACACGAGAGGGCGCTTTTAAATAAGGCATTGGTCTCTACCATTTTTCATACAAAAATTATGCATTTGATGTTTTATTATGATTAAGATTAAAAATATTGATAAAAAATAGCTATTTAAAAGGGTTTTGAAAGTTTTTGAAAAGGTATAAGCATTTTTATAAAAAAAAAAATCATCTAGTTATTTGGGCCCCAAATAATTTTAAGATCAAATATATTTATTGATATTTCAGCCGTTTCTGGACCGATTTTGACCAAATAAGGATCATTAAAATTGCATGTTCTCTCAAATTCGACACTCAGTTTTTCATTTTCTCACAAAACAATTGTAATGTGGAGCGCTCTCTCTACCAAAACTGAACTACCCCTTTAAGCAGGGGCTCGGGCCACGTGTACGTCGTACGTGGCGGCCGGGCACATGTTTCTTCTAAAACTGATGATTCAGGTTCATGCAGGCAAGGATATTTCAGTGCGTTTACAAACGATTGTCTAGCCATTGATCAGCGTTTTTAAATCTTGCTTCGGGTTAATATATTGACTTTATGAACGCTTGAGTTTAATATTTGACAATTATAAATAAAAAATCTGGAAGGAACTTAATAGTTTCTAAGTAAGTAAGTTCCTTCCAGATTTTTGATTTATAATTGTCAAATATCTATCTCGACTGGATGACTGAGAAATTGAATCAATTTGCTTGAGTTTGAGTTATTTATTCATTCACAGTAAACATCCTGCTATCAGCTAAAAATCTGCTTTTCAGCAAGCCTGACACATTATACAGGAACAAAACATCAAACATTTAAAAATGATACATGACAAAAACAAGACAAACAATTTAAACTTAATCTAAACTACATTGAAAAAATATACATACAAAAGTAAAATGCAATACATGTATTAACAATTATTAAGACGAAATAATGCGCTGTTTTTAAAGCAAAATCACATCCAATTTACTGATTTTTAAATGAAATTTGTATTATTGCTTAACTGAAACATGTTTCAAAACCCTGGCTTTTGATTAGACAATTGTATCTAAACGCATCGCTTCACAACATATCCTGGTTCTGTGTTGAGTCGGCGTTTTAAAACGTGTTTCGGGTGAATCTGTTCACTTTGTGAACATTTTATTAAAACATGTTCCAAAATTATCCTATCTCCTACACAGCGCATATGCGTTCACATCGGCAAACCCTCACCAATAAACTTCATTCCTACATGGTTCCTCACTGGCTTACTTAGGTACCGGTTCCTATTAAAGGTGAAGTGCACTTGCTGAAGGACGACTGTGATGGCCAAAGGTCTCGAACCTTCGACCATTTAATTGGAGGGCACACGCCCGAACAATAACAATCTTTGCAACAGTTGGTTACAGTTGAAGTTGGCGCAGACAAATCCGTTAAGGACTGCGATCTCAGGTGGCCCAACATCTACTCATTAACTCTTGATACAACCAGGCGTCTACAAGGGCGAACCTTGCCGCGTATACGTTCATCTGTACGTGTATTCGTGCAGCCAACACTTGCTCCTAATTGGACAGAGGTGAGTCACGTGACACACTTCAAAGTACTTTCACACCATCCACCCTTTTAGCTTACAGGTTTTTTTGTCAACAGCTGCTTCAACAGATTTGTGAAATCATAATTGTTTTGCCATCAACCAACACGCTGTTTCATGGGCGACAGTGGTTAGATTGGTCGGTAAACGTGCGAAGTGGGCGATTTAATGTTATTTGAGAAACAAACATGTCAAACTTAGGCATAATACCAAATCCAAACGTTTCATATGTTCTTTCTCATAAAAGTTGCGCACACTTTGATTAGTTTGTCTTCAACATTTCGTTACTAAATTATGTGCATAGTACCATATGTCGGTTAAGCCATGGTTTGGGCCTACGTAGGTCTTTCACTTTGAATGTTAGTGGGTTCGATTCCCAACCACTGCACGTGTGACCTTCAGCCACATAAGTTATTGATATTTGCCAGGCTTAGTCAATTTGTACATGAACTTATAATACTTGAAATAATTGAGCTCTCCACTGTGGAAGTTGTCATACAGTCAGGATAATAATGCTTTGAGCACGTTGTACTCAATCTGATAAAGCTGAATTATTAATATTGTAATGATAATAATAATTTGTGATATTAATAATATTAATATTGCTTATATATCCTACTTATTAGCATTTTTAGACCTGTAGTCGAATTTTAGAACTGCTCGATGGAGTAACAAACGCGAGTGTCTGATATGTTGTTGCTGACCAAATGTTCCCCCTTCAATTAGAGATATTTGTGCTCGAAGTGGCTGAAATGTAAAGTCAACGATACAAACATAATTCAATACCAACAGTAATGTTGAAAACAACAATGAACGCAGTATAATTGATAAGGCAGTATTTTGTATTATTGAATGACAGTCTATTCTAATTCACCTCACTATCCCTGACTTATACCGTTATTATTCTAGGGTCCCACAATCGACAAGCATCATTGCGGTGGCTCTTGATCGCCCTTTTCACACACAAACTTAGTTTACTGTACTACTTCAGTTTTCAATATCGTGCTACCTTAACTTTCTTTTCCAAATGTAAGCTATACAAGTTTTTAACTACGTGGTAGTCTTCAAATAATGTTAGAAATACACAAGTATAATTTAAGCCGAAACAAATTGTAACATATCTTATAATCCCAATGCAATTGAAATTCATTTAACGTTGGGCGTGCTGTAATTTATATCTGCACGCATTAGCGATGTAAGGGCTAATTTTCTAAGTGTGATTCATAACTTATAATATATACATACATACCCTGACTGAAAGGACACAACCTCCCAAAGACAAGTTTGTGTGCGCTACACGCATGACTCTTCAAGGGGTTACAGGACCTTTCACTATAATCATGTAATCATAATGCAAGTTTGTAGAACCGTGAGAGAACAGGATCCCATTTATTTAACGATTATTTATCCCACATTTAATATAATTTTTTTTAAATGTGTTATGTGAGGAATGTAATGTGAGAAATGTAATGAGGAATGTAATGAACTGTAACGTTAATTTAAAAGACAATTCATACACAAATAATATTGTATGGAATTATTCATATTATTTCAAGCTGCAACAAAGGATCTCTGTTTTGCATTACCTGTTCTAAATGTTTACCGAAAGTAAATAGCTACTTTTCGATTTTTATTAATCAATACAACATGTGTGTCGCTTAAAAGGTTCACTGACATCCACATTCAAATGTGCAGTAGTCTATTAGTGTAAAGACATCAACCATTTGTTAACAGTTTTCAAAATTTTCAAAAATTTTAGCAATTTCTTGTACAGTTTGCCAATCGGTCCCATCTTTAAAGAAAACTTGTATAATTACAGTTATTATACTCATTGTGACATCATCACTCAATCACTGTTCAGTTGACCAGAGATGACCAAAAAACATAATTACACAAAAATATGCACACAACAACACGCACCGCAAGAGCTTATCAATGCCTTTCTTGTCATAATCTTGGTTGAGCTTACAGTATCTGACATAGCAACTTATGTTGAAATTGAAAGTGTGTCCGTTAGAATTTTATTCAAACATCTACTACGTATCTATACTCACTTAAAAGATGAACACTAGTAACTTGAATATGATAGCTATGACTTGACCTACTTCAATCGAAGCCGTCCACATCTATCCATTGCTGGGGTGTGCGATTGATTATGTTACACAACGGTTCTGCGATTTACATAACATCATATAATGAAACAAATTAACAAAAAAGTTATATGCTGTACTGCTCCTCCTTATCAAACAGACATGGGCCCCGTTGCAAGAAGGATTGTGCGTAACTTACGCACAATCCCGAATTGTGCGTAACGTACGCATGATCCCTGGGCCCCGTTGCAGGAAGAGTTACGATTGATCGTAAGTCCCAAAATCTATTGTAAATAGCCTT
>JAUELG010056373.1:0-11233 GCA_031471515.1 Dendraster excentricus | reverse complement strand
ACATGTGCCATCAAAAAATCAAAATGAATAGAATATCACACAGCATTGTTTCATAAACCATGATCAATGCATTCCGCATATGCGAATTCACAATTGTGTACAAGCACGGGCAATACCTTGTGACTTTTGAATTGGGCAATTTTGGCTTTGTTCTGTGCTCATTCAGCCATAAAGTGATGAATATCTCTGATGTTTGCACATATTGAACATAACAACTTTGCTGGTAAGATTTCAGCTTGAAACAATACTGCGTTATAAAATTATAGGCAATTTCTTAGGGGTGAAGTTACTTTTTTTTGTTCGGTTTATATTCAATCGGCCAATTGGAGGCTTCCATCTAATACACATGATCTATCAGTATCCAACGCATAATATACAGTAAACATTGAGTCACACTGTATAGAGCTCATTTGGATTTTCATAAAGTTATGTCATTAATTATGTGACTAAACGTATCAGATACAGTACTTACATGTAACTTCAATTCAACAACTATTTATTGATACATTATATACAAACATAAGGAAACTGAACAGAAATATATGATATAAATTTTTAGTGCAATTACTTGAATATGATTGTCATGGTCGATATGGTTGCCTATAGCGTTTGATAAGGCATCGGGCACAACTTATGCGTATAAAATAATCAACTCGCCACTCAATATAATTGTATTTTACACATTGTCATGTTAATAATATAATGACAGATGTTTTTATGAATAATAAATAACCACTCATATTTACTATTACTTAATATCTAATTAAAAAAGAAAACTTGAATCTAACACATTTGGGGAATGTGATAACGCATTTTAGAATACATAACGTTTTAGTATAACTGGTAATGATATTATGAACATATCAAGAATTTCAATAACATTTAGTTTAAATTAAATTTAAATTAATTAATTCACTTTGTTGTTAAAATAATTGACATATTTCTGGTACCAATACAAAAGGGGGATTATATAAATACTGCATACGAAGGCCTGGGTTCCCAAACAAGCTATGCTTTTTGGGATAACTGTGTGTAACAATACACCTTTATTATCATATTGTTGATGTGTGTTACCTTATATCACAACAAAGTGACTACCCCTTCAAACAACTGTGGATAACTCTATGGATACCTTTATTTCGCAATAATAACACTTTAACATTGTTTGATATGTGTTACCCCAAACTGCACCAAGTCCACTATCCCTTAAACAAAACAATTATTTTGGTAACTCGAGAAACATTTTTGAAAATAACTGTACCATCCCTTTAAACAATACTATTACTTGGGAACTTCGTAAAACATCTCTTGATCGTCATCTGCAGCAGTCCTCGGTTTCATCTTTCGCTCATTAGGACCTCCCTGCTGTCTATCTCCCATCGATGGTGGCACTTTACCGGAAACGGGCACCATGCCAAAGTTCGTGTGCCCGCTGGTGGGATTGTTCTGCGTTGCTCGTCTTGAATTAAGGATCGAAAATAATGCGGTATAATTATTTCAAAACCATGTTAACGTATACAAACGTCACACTATGCCATGACCTCGCTACGCTTCTCCTGCGCTCTAGACAATAGCTGACCACATGTACTGGAATGTCTTTCTAAGGAAGATTTGTATAGAAAGATTTTCTCACATGTCACAATAGATATTCTTCCATGAATGCATAGCGATGGCTCTCGGAACAAAAGTTGGTCAGGTGCGAGAGCGGCGTGCTTCCACGACTACTTTGAGCATGCTGAAAATAGTCGTGAAACTGCCGAGCTCTCGCACCTGGCCAACTTTTGTTCCTAGAGCCATCGCTATGCATTCATGGAAGAATATCTATTGCAGCATGTGAGATAATCTTTCTATACAAATCTTCCGTAGACAAAAGAAAGACATTCCAGTATCTGTGGTCAGCTATTCATTGTCTAGAGCGCAGGAGAAGCGTAGCGAGGTCGTGGCATAGTGTGACGCCAGTATAAGTTGATTAATTTGATCGGGTAGTCAGACATGCACTATGTAAATCATCGTAACACAATGATAATCTGACTCAATGCCGTTTGAAGGTTTTGGTTAGCATTCCTCTAGTAAAATGTACGTCCATTCGATCTAAAACCCCTTACCACCCTTTTTAGTTCATTATTTTCGAAACATTATCATGGATTTAATATGTTAATCTAATTTTGTGTTATGGTACACGTATTTCCTCAGTTATTAAGTTTAGTCCAGCATAATCGTAAAATAATCGAACTGGCAGCTAATTAAAGACAATAACTAGGCCTATTTAATATCTAACCTCTTTGAAATGTAGGAGAGTGTTTTCATTGTAACATCGAACACAACCGCAATCCAGATTGCAACAGCGATGCCAATAACTGCTCCTGAAATAAAAAATAAGATGTAATGTAATGTAAATCAATTACGCCGCGAGCTGTCAAGACTGGCAGGTTCTTCTACAGGCGTGCAAAATTACAGCTTACTATATACTCAACATAGAAGTTTACATATACACAGGTAAATAGAAGTTTATATATACACAGCTAAATGGAAGTTGCGACAAGCAACACGCTGGATATAACTATTTGCCTAATACTGTATAACGGAGCAGGCTGTACAAAAAAATGTTACATTATCATACAAGTATTACTATAACCTTAGATATCGTAATTAATATATAGTTATTTCAAATGTTGAATTTTAAATCTTAAATGTGATATATTTTTGTTTGTACAAACCCGTCAAAGTTGCATTCGAAGAATTGGTGTCCCTCGATGACTGTGCTTGGGTTCCAGTAGTAGTATCTGGAAAGTAGGAAATCGAAATGATGTTTTTGTACGTGTAAGGGCAAGCTAGCCATGAAGTTAACAAGAACAATGCAATTGAGACATCCAATGGCGGTGTAAATGCTATAATAAACTGAAAAATAAGCATACAAGTATGGTGGTGCTCCTGCATATCATAATTTGCAATTTATGTTATTTTTAAACTCTAATTTCGATATGCAATGTGATAGTATAATGTTGTTAAATGGCGGTGGAGTGAATCGCATGGAATGTTTTGTCCGAAGAGATTTTAAATTGAGGGAAGAGTAAATTTGAAATCCCAGGGGGAGGAACATTCTATGCTATTCCCGACAAAAATGGTATTCTGTTTTATCATCTGATTTTCAAATTGAAATCATAATCCGTTTTGCGGACTTGGCTTTTCACTCGCTCCCGCTTTACATCACATTCACACAGCACATACAACGAAATTAAAGGGATAGTATTGGTCAAACTTAAGTTAAGTAACCAAAATGTCCACCATTACGGAACAATGTAAAAGTAATCACTTCAACATGCTCGAAAAGTATAAATAATTTTTAAAGACTATTAAGTAAACCCATGTTTTCATTCAAAATAGCCGTTAACTCAAGAGGGCGCTATTGTTAAACAAATCATTGGTTTTAGCATATGTTCGCACAAAAGTGTGCATTTAACTTTTTACAAACCTATTTAGATTGTTTTCACAGCAATTTTCGGCATTTAACATTTTTTTTTTCTACAAATTCTAAAAAAAAATCACTAGGTGATGGCCGGTGACTTACTCTTTTGAACAATCTATATTTATGGATTTTTCAGCCGTTGCTGAACCGATTAATATCAAAAACATTATTCTGCATTAAAATAGTATGCTCTTCGAATTTAACTGCAATTTTTTCATTATCTCGCAAAAATTATCGGGGGCATCTCGGGACAATATCGGAACTCAACCCTACCTTTAATGTGCGGAGCACAGTCGATCTGCGTACTTAGTGTCTAGTCTCCGCACTAATATCTGAACATATTATTCAGATCACTTCATTTCTATGATAACGGTTTGTCGATCGATTAGACGTACCAGGTCGCTTTCTGATCCGATTGCAGCGGTACACGTAGTATGGTCAGGGCATCTAACTTCGCGCAGCATCTAACTTGGCGCAGTTAGTTTCGCGCAGTTAACTTGCCAGCTGCATACAGCTCCACAACACGTGTACATGCATACAAGTGCGCGAAGTTGGATACCTCTTTGCCTTGTGCGTACACGAAAACGTCTGAAGATGACAGCAGCTACAAGGGCCTTTAACTGCGCGTATTAAATGAAGTGGAAACTGCTGCGCGAAGTTGAATGCCCTTTTTTGGGGTCGAAAATATGGAAGGGTTTTACAAAACAGAACGAAATAAGTAATTTAAATTGAGTAATCTCAAAACCAAAAAATGTTTATTAAACTAAAGAATATTCTGAATGAACTGGTATAAGAATGATCATACAAATCCGTTCATTTCTTGTCGATATGATGTGTTAAAAGTTAACTGCGCGAAGTTAGATGCCCCCATCTTACTACACCGGTAATGTACACGTTTAATAATGGTATATGTACATTTTGTATCGTAAACAATATCCATCTAATAGTGCCATGTTATATCACAAAATATGACATGACAGCGCGGTATGTACTGTATTAAAGTCAGATGATAAATATATGTGTACGAACCCGTCAAAGGTGCATTAGAGGTGTCCTTCGATGTCTGCGCTTCGGTTGCAGTGGTGGTACCTGGAATGCGGGAAATCAAAGAGATTATGATATTGTACGCGCAAGGGCCAGTCCAGCTGTTTACATACACTATTACCATTACTTATTACATTTTTTTCTGGAATTTCAACTAGTGTTATCATGTCCCTGCTGACAAATCGTACCACTAATCGTAACGTCATTTTGTGTGCGTGCTTGTGTGTGTGTGTGGTGAGATAACGTCTCTCACATAATTTGTGTTAAGTATGTTTTATGTTTATGATGGCGATTGAACTACAGATGCATGGAAGGGAGTTTGCTTACTTGGCATGTATTGTGTGGACATAGTCCTGTCATTCGTGACGACCTCATAAAGCGATATGTCATCGATGTTTATGTCACTCAATCCTGCATTAACAGTCGAATGGAATGTTATCTGAAATCATAAAAGGACATGTTTTAGGTATGATTGAATCAAGTAATCGTTTCTTTAATGGGGAAATCCGGTCCAGAATTTGATTTAAAGAGGGGCAGAAATATTCCATACAGAACACTGCAAAAATGATGAAAATCGGATAAGAAAAAAAGGAAGTTATGACATTTTGAAATTTTACATTTTGTCGGAAAAAAATCTTGACCAGTCCTTATGAATATTCAAATTAGCGAGTTGATGATGTCATCCCCTCACATTTTTCTATGTAGTTCATATACAGAAATATCAAAAAGTTCATATTATTGCTATGAGAATATAAAACTTGCCTTCAAACCACCCATAATAATAGGGCTATTCAGACGATGAAGCTAATTCTTAAGAATTGCAATTCTTTGCAATTTTGCATTTTTTGCAGTGTGCGCAATCTTGTGGTTTGCAAACCACAAGATAACCACTAGTTTTGCGTGTTCAAACGAACGCTAACCACAAGATATTCTTAAGAATTGCAAACCACAAGATAACCACAAGATAACCACGAGATTTGCTTTTATCGTCTGAATCCACCTAATGTCGTATAATCGACACATAGCGCCATTATGCGCCCGGTGCGTACTGCACAATTAACCCATGTTATGTGGTGCTGCGCGCAAACAAGAAGTTCAAAATGGCGGCCCGCAGAATATCATCCCGACGCTTGATTGTCTTTAGTTGATAATTTGGCTTATTTCTCGCCCAAAACATATCAAATTATTGGAAATTTGTCACACATTACTGGAAATTGTAATAATCAGTTTAGTTATCATTTTTTGCACTTGCAAGCAAAGTAATCGACTATTACAACTACATATCGCATTAATGGCAACGTACTTCATGCAACATGTATTATGTTATTATGGAGTAAAAATCAGTGTATGCACCTGTGCTGGTTTGGTACCACAAGACACTTCGAAAATCGCCTCGTGCCATAACCCTCCGTTAGAATTAGGCTCCTTTCCTTGGTTTCCAGAGACACTCCAAATAGGGTTGTCCCCTTCACAGACGGAAACCTCCAATGTGCCCATTTGCTCTCCATACATGTTATAGTAGAATACAAGCAATCCGCGGCCGTCAGCGAGCTCATACGATGGAGTTGAGATTGATGCCTTTTGCCCATCGATGCTAAGGTGTGCTGATAGCGTCCAGAGAAAGTTTCCTGTATACAAATTGAACATAAAAGCGACACATGTTTTTATTAGTGATCAATTAACATTTTTTGTGCAAATGTATAATGTGCGGATGCATATTTTAAATTAAACGCTCGGCGACAATTTTTTGTTTGCTTTGTTTTTAAGGGAGATGACTCTCTAACTTATAAAATAATTGTATTATTCAATATTATATTCCACATACTAAGAATCTTGCTCTATGATTGGTCAAAAGTTTATCACGTGATGAAACAAAGTTTCACCCATCATTATGGGAGAAGAAAACTGTAACTAGGTAGATAGCTCGTTGCTGTCTAAATAGACAATGGTTTAAGCGTCTCTTACTTTTTATCGTAAATAATAATAATAATAATAATAATAATAATAATAACGTATTATTTACCAAGGGTAGTCACTTCAGTGACGAATACTGCTCTTCCAACGGGCCCTGCATACCATTAATGTTACCATTACCCTTCTCCGTTCTATATATGCCGAGCGTATGGCTAGAAGGCAGTAGGTACCGTATTTATAATGGTCTTTGGTATGACCCGGCCTGGGATCGAACCCACGACCTCCCGTTCATGAGACGGATGCTCTACCATTGTGCCACATGACCGGTGTATCTTGTTCATGTGAGGGATAAACGAAATTGAAATAAAAGACTTTATCAAGTGCTCAATGTTCCAAACGTGTTAGCCCTTTGTGTTCATTTTTAGTCGTTTGTGATTAAAATAATTGATGTGAAATATAAAACAAATACTCACCATTTGGTTTCAGGCGATGGCAAACTATCACTTCATCGGCGATCTGAATGTATATCTTTCCTCAGCTTTGCTTAGGAAAGATAGCTACATCCAAATATTTGATTGCCAGCATACCACTCCATTCCGACAAATTAGGTTATCCAATTCATTTCAACACGTTTGTCATTCAATTTCGTACCGAGAAGCCGAGAATGTGTCCAGTCAACTTCAATGTTGTATATTGTCTGTCAATTTTAGTATACTACAATTCAAATTCGTCGGTCACAGTTGCTGAACACATATGTAACCGACGAATTTGAATTTTCCTGGGGGAAAATGTTTTAATAAATACAAATGGTTGACAATAGACGACATTAAAGTTCGCATTGGCACATTCTCGGCTTCTCGGGACCAAATTGACTCAATTACAAAACTGTTATTAAATCAATGGGAAAACCTTTAAAATTACCATTGTAGAAGGATTGATGGCAGGGACTTTTAGGTGTGTGGTCACAAAATGCTCCACTCATTGGGTCGTAATTAATAGTCCCCAGCTCCCAGTTGAGCTGGATTGCACTGTCCTCTGAAGCATTGTTCCTCATCCCACAGAACGTCCCGGCTCCGCTAGTCCCAAAACCGCATCGAAATGTCACTGGGTGTTAGAGAAAAAAATAGTAACATGATCACATGAAATCAAAGATTAAAGGGACTAAGTAACATTGTTCAAATCGTCGAAATTCAATTGGAATTCTATGGGTTTCCTTACACCTTGTTTTCTCGTTAAAAGTTAAAAGTTAAAAGCAACTTTTCATGTTGCACAAAATATATTTACGAGTGAAGTGTTCAAATATGAAATTATATACGGGAACTTTTCAGTCGTGTACAAAGTAAGTGCAATATGAAGGTGAATATCATTTGCATTTTCGCCTATTTCCCGGCCGACAATGGACCAAATGACCTGATGTTGGGCTATTGTCGGAAATTGACGTTATGCCAATACATCACAAAATGACGTAATGACGATGTTGGGCTGTGGTGGACATTTTAACCTCGAGTCGGCCTGACGTCAGGTGGCTAGCTGGGTTTGGCCAATAACAGTTTTGCGAAAGTGAACTTGACTTATTAGGTGGTTCCCTCAAAACTTGATGCATACATCTTACCAATATAGAAGCATGGAACCGCTTTTGATTGCTCTAAATTCCCATATTGTATGAAAGGTATGTATATGATTAAAGTGTTCGGATTTGTATGTATCCACTGGAAGGTTTTAGGTTGTGTAAAAGGTTGTGTAAAAAGTCAGTGCAATTAGAAGGCGAAAACCATTTTGCAGTGTCGCTCGTTACTCGGCCTTAATAAATGATACAGAAAATGTGAAATTTGTACTCATTTCTTAGTGGACATATCAGATCACACAGATGGACATTGCGTCAAATATTCATCCCTCTCGTACTACAAAGTTACTAGATTCAGTTTACATTATACTTACAATTGAATGATTCCTGGCAGTATGCTGGCACCAATAAACTAAATGACAGCACAAGCAACACCTTCATCGCATCCATTCTATACCAAATCAGGAGCATTTGACAACGCAGATGTGGTTTGTAATTTGTATGTTTTAAAGCGTATACGTCAACCCGAGCACAGAGTCTTGCATTAACCACTGAATGATCTTACACGGAGCCAGTGAGCACATATCTAGCCTGGCCCGATACCCTATTGCAGTATTGTAAAATGGCAAAAAGATAATGCAATACAGATTATCAGGATCATTATGGTTCAGTTAACAGCATGAGATGAACAAAAGAAAGGGGAAACTGCTTCGATCAAATATTTCTCATTACATGAAAAGAAAAACAATCCAGTCACGCAGAACAATCTAAATAAACGCGGCATTTGGGTTGGAATCTTTCATATATAATCGTTTGCAACTTCCCTCTTACGCCGAGCCAGTGAACTCATATCTAGCCTGGTTCGACACCCTATTGTAAAGTGGCAAAATAAAAAAGTTAAAGGAATATAGACCATCACAAATGTGTATGGTTCAGTTAACAGCATGAGATTAAAAACATAAATGGGGAAACTGCGTCGATCAAATATTGCTCATGAAAGGAAAATCATTCCAACACGCAAAACAATCTGCAGAAACACGGCATTTGTATGGGAACCTTTCATATATAATATTTTGCCACGTCCCTTTTACGCCGAGCCAGTGAACTCATGTCTAGCCTGGTTCGACACCCTATTGTAAAATGGCAAAAGGAAAACAAGCGACAAAGTAATAAAGGTCAATACATGTATTGCTGATTACTTGAAAAGAAAAACAATTCAGTCACGCAAAACAATCTAAACATACGCGGCATTTGTGTGGGAATATATCTAGTGCAACTTCCCTCCTACGCTGAGCCTGTGAACGCCGAGCCTGGTTCAACATCTCAATCTCAATGGCAAAAGACAACAACAAAAACCGATAAAGTAATAAAGATCATCACCAATGTGTACGGTCCAGTTAACAGCACGAAATTAACAAAAGAAAGTGGAAACTGCGTAGATCAAATATTGCTCATAACACGAAAAGAAAAATAATCCAGAAACCCACCAGTCACGCAAAACAAATTGAAGGGACTACAGCGTCTATATGGCCTAATATTCACAATTATGTTCTCTACACGTAATTTGTCCTCACGAAAAAGAATTTGGCACTCGTTTCCCATGAAATCAATTAGTTTCAGTGTAATTAGTGAATATTTGACGTCCTGGGAACGCCCCGTTTTAATCGCCGAAATGTGACGTCATCTAAAGAATGGAATAATGAACTAAATTCGTCATGATGTAAGACAATGAATTGTTAATCACGTATCAATCACGATGCCAATTCCGGACCCTGAATGTGGGCGGGGAATAAGCTGGCTGCTCAGTGAGATTTGGCAGTAGAAAATTAGTCTAAAATCACTACTATTTTCATGGAGTTTTTTTTTCGGCGGAACCTATTTTACAAGTAATCAATTGTAGAATAAGCGCTAAATACGATGCATGCTTTATGTCCTTTAAAGAAATGCGGCATTTGTGTGGGAATTTTTCATATAAAAACAATGATCTTTTGAAAATTGTCTCTACAATAATAGACTGTATGTTTGCATGGTAAAGATTGCTTATTATATGGGCGTCAATTGACACGCCCTGTTGTAAGGTACCGTATACAATTCATAGGGGTGCCAATGGGGTGTTTATGTGAATTCCCTATTGTATCATTCAAAGAACAGTGAAGCTCTGGCTTTCGGCTATTGTAATAATTTAGATGGTGATAATACATTCAATTTGATACATACGCAAATGCGGCCCATACTGGATCCCATGGATACTGGATTCCATGAACATATCCAAATCGTATGCATTTTTACGGCGGCATAAGATGATGGGAGCGGCCATGTTTGTATATTTACCCGACATGCTTCGCAAAGGCCAAACGAACTAACTTTTCACTGATTTGCTCCCCAGACAGTTGAGAAGTGTACAATATCATTGTGTGGATTTGAAGTGTTACCAATGACCGTGGGTAAAGATAATTTAATAATTATGTAAGCACTTAGAGGCTCCAATAACTTGTATCAATACCAATATCATTTAATGGGCTTATGTCCCATGTTGGCGTATATTAAACACAAATAAAAATAAACATAGAACGTGCAAACACACACAAACAGAAAGAGTTCCGAGTAGGTTGTAATGATGTTGACAGTGTTGATAGATCCCTTTAAAACTCTAGTGTGCATCTGTATATATGTTCGCGTATCTGTCAACAATAATCCACATAATATATTGCGACCTGAGTGCGTGACACATGCTGGATGTGAATCAAACAGACAAGTCGTATCCATCTTTTGTAAAGGCAAAATTGTTGATTTGGTTTCCTCCGGAAATTCACAGATTGATGCTTTCCATTTCGAAGACTGTTTGCTTTTCAATCAGGTTGTCATTATTTTCTTTATAGCAGTTTAAGATTTATGATTATAATGTAATTGATTACTACACAAATTGAGAAACACAGGACAGATTATTCATTGTTGTTATCATGGAGTAGCACAACTTATGCCTGAGTATTGTCTAGCGATATAAACAGTTAGATAGACAAGTAAAAGGTATTTCTTTCTCTTTGAAAAATGTTATCGTCCTTTTTTCAAGAATAGAAAATAGAATGCAAAATATTTGTACTTTCATTCAGTTGCGGAAACATCGATCATGCAGGGAGAGGGGCTCCACCCTACGAGCACGTAAGACACGAGCGCTACCCAGCTAGCCACATGACGTCGGGCCGATGTCATAAGCTGTTGGCCGGATGTCGGTATATCGCGGTTGG